>JAJHUR010091892.1:4940-16919 GCA_027495735.1 Lutjanus campechanus | reverse complement strand
TTTTTTTTAACATGCGGCCAGGGACGGGGATGAAAATTTGCTTTTAACTCCGGCTCATTTACAGCTAAGGCGGCCCTGAGAGCTCCACGCAATTCAGCTCAAGACATGCAAAAGAGACAATACTCAGGCAAATTAGGAAATCAATTTGACAACACATGTTCGGCATTTAGGCAACACTGGCAATTTGAGAAACACAGTCACTAATTTGACAACACATGTGCAGCATGACTTAATGAGCTGCACACTCAGAGAATACATCAAAAACACAAATGCGCTGAAGTTAAGTAGCTGGAAATGATTTTGGAAAATGAGCTAACAATTCAAGGTTGTTTCAGTTTTAACTCTGATTTCATTATTCAGATATTATTGCAGGTAATATGCTGAAATTTATTTTTCATACGGCTTATGTTTAACAGGTGTGTATATATTGTATAGGCTAACATGGCACGATTAAATGAGAAATATGTGATATATTTACTGTACTAAATCATAATGACCAGGACATGTCATCACTGATTAAAGGAGCAATATTTAGCAATTGTGCAACCAAAAATGAGCACTGGAGTCCAAATAGCAAGTTGAGTGTACGGGTTGAAATCCTACTTAATAATAATAATTATTATTTAATTATTCATGAATTCTTGCAACTCATAAACAGGCACTAACTCATTCGGTGAACATTCAGCAATAATTTTAACTCTAATTAACGTGAAACAAGCAAAAAAAAACAGTTATTCTGGTTGTTACGATCCCCTAAATTAGCTCGTACCAATGAGACTGAACACAATTAGACAAGCCAAGAGTTGCAAAATGTTTCTTTATTGAAAAAGGTAAACAATCAGATGTGACCACCTCAAAACCTAAAGAACCTAAGAAAACCTAGCTAAATTAAACCCCCCCTCCCAAATTAACTAAATACTGGTGGGCCTGCCAAAATGAACAGAAAAAAGGGAGCCACCACTGTCCAGCCCACATGGGGCCGACGGAACAGGGTTCTCCCCTCTACCCTAACATAAACCAACTAAAGCCTAAACAACAGAAATAACACTGGTCCAAAACAGAAATTTCAAAGGACACCATGGTTGTAGCGTTGTTGTAGAGTTGAAGCAAGTATTTTCAGTTTAACGTGTTTCTTATTCTCTGATGACATATCTTGGTAATTTTATGAGTTATTACTGTAAATATATTACAGATTTCTCCTTTAAGGAAACATGCTACATTGAAATACTGGCCTCTCTGACAACCAAGCTACAGCCAGTTCTCATTGTAAGTTTACATTCCAGAGAGAAACGTTTATTTACTTTAAATAGAGTTGAAATTAATGCAGAATGTTCACCAAATGAGTAAGAAATAAAAGAAAATACTAAGAAATAATCTTTTAGCAGGATTAAATGTTTATAACAGTTAATTAGGCAATTTTTTAATGGGGTCTGGCAGGAAGTCACTGAACTTCAACTCCACAGTGTGTATTTTGAGAGCAGTGGACTTTTTTGGGGGGATAACAGGCTTATAAACAGCTGATCATAAACAGGGCTTCAACCTATTCAATATACCATCTATGACTCCAGCTTGCTACTTAGACTGCAGAATTCAGTTTTCAAAGTTAGGGTCTTACATATTGCTCCTTTAATTTAAAGCCACGACCACAGAAAAAAACTTTAGTGTTCTCTTGAAACTTTGTTTTGTAACTTAGTTCTTTTTTTTCTGTGCAACCAGCAGAGTTTCTGAATGTGCTTGTGTTTCTCTGTTTGGGTATGTTTATTGTTTTTGCAGCATGTTTTCTCTATTTGCATGTGTTTTCTTTAGTTGCAGTGTGTTGACTTCTCAAGGTCACTGTATACAGCTGTTTTTTTCCCTCCCTGTTGGTCATAATAAAAGTCAAAACAAAACCAACAGAAAAATAATCTGAACAAATATCCTGTCAGAACTCAAACATTAAATTCATTGTGAACACCAGCACATATGTCCTGAGTGCCTGTGATGCACAGGAGAACGGCTATGACTCATGCTTTGTGTTCCTTTACCTCCAGATCATGATGATTGGTCGGGCGAGTTCTCTGGAGGGCAGGAGTACCCCCTGCTGTGGAAGGAAGGTGAAGTCTACCTGCTGCCTCTTACCGAGGAAGACATAGGCTTCTACAAAGCCCCCGGTGAGTCAGACCACAAAATAATAGACATTTGTGCTCATCCACGAGGACGGATCGTTACCTCAGGTTGGGTCAAACGAGTGGGCTGCAATCCCCTGGAAGATGTTTTCGTATTGTTGACTGTTGTGTTATTAGATGATAAATCCTCCAGTTGTTGCTCTTCTAGCAATTATGTAAATTATATTAGCGCTATAGAGCATCTATAATAGCCATAGCTTGTTCCTGTTGTTCCTTAGTGAGATTAATCAGGGTCTTTGGCAGCAGGTCATACAGCAGTTATTCTGACACCATTTCCTCCAAGCCGCTATCAGAGCCATTAGAAGATAAGGGAATAAGCTGGCCCGGCTACAGGACTTAGGGCCCATTTCTATCAGCCGGCCCAGCAGCAAGGGCCTGATGGAATTGGATGTCTTGGCCATGCTGGAGAAGCAACAAAGTGAAAATTGGCTTGGTTTCTTCTCGTCTCCGCTAAGTCGGTTCCAGCCATCAACTCACAGCCCCTCCAGCCACCGTGCAGTCCGCGGCCAGAAGCAAAACAGGAGCAATCCCATTAACTCCGCATCCTGGAGGTTTTAATGCCCAATACGCGCAATCACAGAGAACGACTCCATTTGGAGGCATCTTTTTTTAGAAAGACGAAATGCTTACAGCGGGATGTGACAAAGCCTGGTGGTCAGGCATAATTTGTAGAATGTCACGAGTGTTATGATAAGTCATGGATGTGCAAATTTGACTTCTGCGAGTGTGTTTGTACACATGACATTAAGTCCATAATGAATGCTTGCATGCTTTTCCATATATAAGTGTAATTATAAATGTACATAGTTAATAGTGTTCTTTTAAAGTTGCTTTCTTCTTCACACACTCTATAGTAATGTCTCTGTAGGCCATAGCACACAGATTAGTGGCCCAACTGGCCGAGAGCAGCTTTGTGGCAGCCTGCTTATCTACTTCGCACAGTGCTTGTTTATGTTGTTTCTCCACATAATAAATGCACAAATCTATTGCCTTGCCATCCCTATTAATGATCTCATTTTCTCTTGCCTTCTTTTTTTTTTCTCGTAGTGGTGCATGTGTACAGTTACTTTAAAGATTAGACCAGAGTGGCAGCGGCTTTGGAAGCAGCTCTGGAATTCTCTCTCTGTCTCTGCTCTTTTTACTTTTAATTTGTGTTTGTGCTGAAATCCCTCCACTGTGTTCTTCACCAAAGTAAGAGATAATTCTGAGTGACAACTCCACATCGAGCACATTACAAAATGCATTTTCTGTGATTCCCCATGAATGTGTTTGTCGCAGTAGTTTGTCTCGGGCTTCAGCTGTCACTTGAGGGACAGGATTCAATCACTGGCTTTCTTTTTTTAAATTGAATTAGTCGAGACGGAGGGGTGTTTGAGATCTGCGTATAGCTCTCCCAGCTCCACAAATATCCAGTGGTGGAAGATGTATTCAGATGCTTTACTAAAGTAAAAGTACCCATACAGCAATGTAAAAATACTTGGCAACACTTTATTTGAAGGGGTGTGCATAAAACTGTCATTACACTGTCATAGCCTCTATAAGGTATAGCCTCATATGGTACTTGTGCTCCATTTGAATCTTTCCATTTTATGGAACTCTATACTTCAACTCCACAACATTTCAGTGGGAAATATGAGACTCTGTATTCCACTACATTTATTTGACAGCTCTAGTTGCGAGTTTCTTTGGCACTTTATTTGAAGGGGTGTGCATAAGACTGTCATTACACTGTCATAACCATGTCATCACACCTGTCATGAACATGAAGGAGTATTTATGAATGTTGTCATTAAGTGCCATTTGGTCAATTATGTAATTTTTAATGCAAAGTTGACATTGTTCTGACAACTTGACATTAATCAAGCCAGTAATGTCTTTGTTATGACAACATGACATTAACCAAGACAAAAATGTCTCAATTATAATATTTAACAAGTGCAACAAGTAAACTGGCTAACTGCTGTCCAACAGGAAACTCTGTAAACTAAATCACCCTGGCACTGTACTCTGTCGTGAAAATGGCCTTATAATATTTAATGACATGTTTATGACAAGTCCAAATGGTACCACTTGTCCAGGCGAGTGTTCATGTCACTGTTACAAAAGCATGTGACAGAGTAATGAAACTTAATGACATCTCTGTGACAATTCCAGAATATGTCACTTTCCTGCAGGTCAGGAACAAATTCATGACACACTTATAACGGTCTTATGAAGGCCTGTGTCAAAACCAACCACATATGACAGTTTAATGTAATGTTAAAACATACACATAAAAACACAAATTTGATTATGTCAAGTTGTCATAGCAAAGACATTATTGGCTTGATTAATGTCAAGTTGTCATAGCAAAGACATTATCGGCTTGATTGATGTCAGGTTGTCATAACAGAGACATTATTATCTTGATTAATGTCAAGTCATCATAACAAAAACATCTCAAACAACGTCAACTTTGCATCAAAAATGACATATTTGACCTAATAAAACTTAATGACAGCAGTCATAAACATTTATAAAAACTCCGTCATGTACATAACAGGTGTCACAATATGGTTTTAACAGTGAAATGACAGTCTTATGGACACCCCTTTAAATATAGTGTTGTCAAATACTCTATTATAAATAAAAATCCTGCATAAAAAATCCTACTCAAATTAAAATACATGAATATTTGGTGGAGCTGTTAACAAGTCATAGAGTCTGAAAAGTGACCCTGACTACACACCTACATGCTGCTTTTTGTAAGATCAGGAGCCAAAAAGGTTGGAAACCACTGATTTAATCTTTAACAATGTGTTGAATTAACAAGCTTTTAAAGCTTGTTATTTCATCCATTGTGTAAAATCTTCACCTTAAAAGTGCCTGTAACACTTTATTTGAAGGTGTGTGCATAACACGGTCGTCAGACTGTCATAACAATGTCATGACACCTGTCATGAACATCAAGGAGTTTTTATATATGTTCCAGATTCTTTTCATTAAGTGTCATATGGTCAGTTGTGTTATTTTTAAAATAAAGTTGACATTGTTTGTTGTTTGTCTTTGTCATCACAACTTGACATTATCAGACTGAAAGAAAGTGTTCAGTGCATTAAACTGTCATATATTGTTGGTTTCGACACTGGCTGTCATGAGACGATTGTAAGTGTGTCATGAATATTTTCCTTGTCTTCAACTGAAGTGGTACCATTTTTACTTGTCATAAACATGTCATTAAATGTTAAAAGGCCAAGGTGATTTAACTAATGGAGTTACCTGATGTGCAGATAGCAGCTAGCTAGTTTAGTTGTTGCTTTAAAATAGGCACCTGTCTGCTCTTATCTGTAGCTGGCGTTAGCAAGTTACCTCAGTTAGCCATGGAGCTAGCCACCTAATTAGCTGACTCAGCCTTAGGATAGCAGGAGCAAAACCTGGTTTGATTAATGTCAAGTTGTCATAACAAAGACATCGCCTTGCATTAAAAATAACATAACTGACTGAATAATTCTTAATGATTAAAGTCATAAACATTGATAAAAATGCCTTCATGTTTCATGTGTGTCATGACAGGGTTATGACAGTGTAATGACCCCTACAAATTAAGTAATACCAAAGTAACTAGTGACTAAAGGTGTCAAATATATGTAGCAGAGTAGAAAGTTGAATATTTCCCTCTGAAATTTAGTGGAGTGGAAGTGTAAAGTTACATAACATGGAAATATTCATGTAAAGTACAAGTACTTCTAAATTGTACTTGTAGTACTGGAGGTATCAGACAATGCTATATATTGTGCACTTACAAAACTAACAAAAATAAAATAAAATAAAAAACATAAAAATGTACAAGAAATGTCTGAATTGCTGAAACTTGAAACTTGAATTGAAACCAAAAATTACAAACAAAAGTAAAAAAGTAATGGAAAATACAAAACTGTAACTCTGGCTGATGCTGCAGAGGGCAAAATGTCACTAATCTCTCAATAGCAGCCTGACAGCAAGTTGTTGGACCAGAGAGGAAGAGTTCAAAAAGTGTCAGAGAAAAAGAATAAAAAGAATTTCACTTGAGTTTTCTGAATTCCCCCATGACAATCAGGCCAACACAGCACTTACGCCCTCACTCTATTCACCTCTTCATCCCTTCACCCCGATTTTCAAAAGTCTGACCAAATCAGGACAGCAGAATTGCTCTTTATTTTTCACCACATGAAAACATTTCATTTCTGCAAACACATCTTGATTGGTCCTCTGCCCTGTTTCCCTTTCTTTACTTCTATGTCAAGAGCACAGACATAAATGTGTGTAGGTGGACGTGTATGAATGTGTATGTGTGCACTCGAGTACACAGTCTTCCTCTGAAGCATGTGCACTGCCACTCGTCCTCCTCCTGATCCTGGACATCTGCTTGACAGTTGACACAGGCCGAGTTCAAGTCCCTGTGGTGACTCAACAGACTGAACACTTGAGCGCAGCTGCCAGGAACTATCATAGACAAACATGAAGTACCTCCCTAAACAGTTGCTTTGACCTGCCTCCAACAACTGTGGTCACCACTTGAATCTGCTGGACAGTCACTGTGGCTCTCTTGGCTGAGCAGCTTTCATGCTGAAGGGGACATCATCTAACATAAGTCCTTACAGCCATCTGTTGAGAAGCTTGCAATGTTGATCCTTTTCATATCTGCTGTGCAGGCCAACCTGCTAAGCCTGAAGCAGCAGGGAGACGGCAAAGAAAAGAGAAAAGAAGGGAAGGCGGAAAGAAAGACAGAATTTTAATGAAATAACCCTCTCCTACAAGGCAAGAGAGCAGCATATGGTTGCTCTTGTGTTCAGTTGAGGAGTGGCACAGAGAGTAAGAGGAGCAAAGCTCCATGAGAGCTGCTCCAGGCTACCTGTCACTCTGATTCAAGCCGCAATTGCAGGTAAGAGCCTCACACAATCTGAGTGCTACCTGCACCCAGGTCTGCATGTAATCCAGTCTGATGGCCTTGTCATCCTGAAACATAAGCAATATAGAAAGGAGATGGAGCGAAGGGAAATGAGAGAAGTGAGCGGAGACAGAACAAAAAGAGGGAATAAAGGGCATGGAGAAAGAGAAGCAACTAACTTGGAAGGCGAAGGAGTGCTTGAGTGAGGCCCGAGTGGGAGCAAAGAGTTCAGCATGCTTGAAACAAACTCAGTTGTGCGTAGTGCTGACCACATCTAAAGGTGAAAGCATTGATACCCATTCCAAATGGCCATGCTCAGGCCTGGTGAAAAAGCCTGCCATCATGGCCTCCGCCTAGCTCGCCTCCCCAGCCTCTCTCCAGGAGCTCCGTGTCTTTTCCTTGTTCTGTTGTCCTGACACAGTGAATCTTTTCCGGGCAGTCTCTTCATTCTCATTCATGCAGTTGCACTTGGTTGCACAGACAAAAAAAAAAGACAGAAGTAGTTGTGTGCGGAATGAAAAAAGAGAGCCTGAGAGAGAGAGATTCAAACCCCGTCTTCGCTTTCTCACCTCCGCACACCTTGACCAATCACTGGGCTCATTCGAGATGAGCCGCGCCTCGCATGGAAAGTAGACAAGATCAGGCGGCCGCAGCAGGAGGTGGAGACAAAAAGCTGCAGTCAAGTCAGACAGTTTCCAACAGATTTCAGAGAATATACAGGAAATGACACCAACATCCCTTTAGATCACCTGCAGGCTACCTGTAGCCTGCAGACTTCATTCATAGCTGAAGACATAAAGTGTGCTCTTGATCGCTGATTGAAGTTGAAATAGGAGCGATCCCCTGCTGTCACATGATCCTCTGTTCTTTTGTCTGCACTTTGCAACTGGTCATTTGATAAGTCATATGTATAACCTTTATTATTCATATCAATCACAAAATATATGCTTGTTAACAGATTAAAACTTCACTGCACAATAAGACTAATATGTCTAGTGTTAAATATTGCAATTACACAGAAATTTTGTATTTTATGCAACATGTGGTGTTTGTTGACAAAATTAAGAGCCAATCAGAACCTGTCGGCTCATCAGGTGAAAGCCAGGTATTTGCAGATGTTGGAGAGCAACTGCGACGCCCGGCTCTAAAAAACATGGCCACCTTGTTTTTGTGAGGTTATCATTGTCCACGTGTGCATGAGGTCAGAGCAAGTCAGGATCAAGTCAGACACAAATCTAACCAGCATGCATTGTGTGGTGATCGCCGGTGATCAATTCTGCGCAGGCTTGGCTCATCTCAACCGCACCGACTGTGAGGATGTGTAGAATATCTGTCTCAGCAAGTTACAAAAATTGGCGGACACGTTCCAGCCAACTGTTGGACACGGTCCAGCCAATGTTGCAAAGGTGCGGGATGAGGAGATTTTACACACATGGCAAACCTATCAAACATTCCCCAATAAACAGATACAACACAGATGTTTGTTTGGTTTGCCATGGTTATCTGCCCTTGTTTGTCCATGTTTGTCTCGTGGTTTGTTTGGTTTTTTTTTTATTTCCTGTTTCATTTTGTATTCATTGTCTTCCCTCTTGTTTCTGTGACTTTACCTCCTGTCTTTGTCTTTTCCTACCCTTTTTGATAACCAGTTGTTTGTTTGTGTGTTAGTTCCTTGCCTATTTAGTCCTCGTGTTTCTCTGTTTCTGTGTCAGTTCATGGTCTCCGTTGCCTTGGACTTGTATTTCATTGTTTGGACTTTAAAGTCCAAACAATTTGCTGACTGGATTTTTTTATTCTTCGTTTCACCTCTTTTGATTTGTTTGACTGAAAAAAGGACTCTGTCAAAACCATAAAACAGTCTCATTCATTTCAGACAAAAGCGTTGGCATATTAGCACAAATACAGAAGGCTCAAGCAAAATCAGATGCAGCGTCAGCCCTCAACGTCCCGCGTTCGCTTATGAAATACAAGTATACATTCCTTGTATTTTATCTTTATCTCTTTGTATATTACTTAGTGATTTACAAGGATTGTCTTTCTATTTGCTAAAATGATTGTCATCATGATAACTTTCCAAAGTTGTAAAATCTTTCCTCATAAGCAGGCCCAAGCAGAATCTGCAGTTTGTTTGTTTTTTTAATAGTTTTCAGCTGTGACCAGAATGAAAATCTGTGAAATTCTGCAGCATGTTTTTTGCTTGTAATGAGACAGACAATGTTCATTTAAAAATAACACAGATTGAGCAAAAAGGTTTGAACAAAAATAAACAAGCAATACGTTAATTTAAATTTATTACATCTACAGAGGTTTCGTCATAATTCTGTGGGCACAGGCACGCATCACTTAAATTGGACTCCCTTGATCTTTTCACATGTGCCCACACCACCAAGCCCTTGCATTTCTTTTTAATGCAGTACTATTTTTGGTCTATCCACCCAATAATAAAAGAACAGTATGACTCCTTCATTGGCATTTGTGGCAAATCTCTTGTGTGGGTTGGAGAAGAACCCTCAGAGCTGACACCAGTCCTCTGAGTTGATCTCTGCTCCTCACTCCACTTTGTCCCCTGTTACTTCTCTGAAGAACACTGAATAGATTTATGTCTTAAAATAGTGCATTGTACATCTTTTATTAGGTTTATATCCAAGATAAATCATCACTATCGCTTGAATAGGTATATTTGATCTGTATGCGTACCTCTCTGCTTATTTGGTGTGTACTGGTTTAAGAGTTCCCTTGACTATTATGAAACTTTTCTTTATGTGATAAAGTTTCAGGTCACGTATATTGCGCCTGCAGGCAGTGTTAGACTTGGTGTCCCAGCAGTGTTGGACCTGTTTAAAAGTTTAAAGTTTGTCCGTCCAGTCTTTGCCCCTGGACTGTCTGCATGGTGGTCGATGTTCGAGCCTCAATGGGATCGGTGTTTGTGCAAGGCGGCTGAGATTTAATTGAAATTGAGTTGATTTAATTTGGTTGGAGCAAAGTCTAAACCCCCACTCCCCGATTGATTGTGAGTGCGTCCGCCTTTCCCCAAAAGTTATATGGACATCTATCACTTGTTGTGATGGCAGCTTTATGTGTTCCTGGCGCAGTGTCAACGGCAGCACAGTCAGTGGACTTCAGATCATTCTGACAGATTCGTAGTAACAAAATGGAAATAGATTGGCACAGGTTAAGCTTTGTATTTTTGTTGCTTGAAACACATGCATCATTTATTTGGACTGACCACGGCCGCTCTATTATTTATATTAGTGATTGATCTGTTGATTATAATGTTTCTAATAGGTTTGTCTGCCAAAGAGCCAAAGTTTAAGATAATTTCTTTTGTCTGACCAACAGTCCAAAACTCAAAGATATTCAGCATACAATGATACATGCTTTTGGCTGTAGTACTATTTATCCATCTAGATTTATTTTGGTGTGAGTTGCTGAGTTTTGGAGATATTATTATTGAATGATTAGAGATCGTGATATTGGAAATGACTGCCTTCTCTCCAGTATAATGGAACTAAATTGCACCTGGTTTGTGGTGCTCAAGCCACCAAAAAAAATAAACTTGAAAAATTCAAAACCAGTGTCTCTTTTCCGAAATCGTGACCTGGTTACTTCACATAACCCACAGACCTTGTCGTGAGCAGTTTCATGTAGTAGAAAAGAAAGTAGTTCTGGTGGATTCTACTGCAGAAAGCAGAAGGTAGTCTGTGGATTATCTTAAGTATCTTGAGTGAGTGTCTTTTTTAGATGTATTTTTTTTTTACAAGCTGAGTGCCATTTAGTCTCATTATATTGGAAAGAAGGCAGACATGTCCACAGCCTGTATCTCCAAAACTCTACAACTCACATGCACACAAAATCTAGATATATACATGGTGCTACAGGCCAGGGTAAAAAAAAAAAAAGCATATTTTTTTATTTTTGGGGTGAACTGACCCTTTGATACTTTTTTAACTTTCTTGTTGAGAATTAGATGAGAAGATTGATACCATACACTCTTGTGTTTGTATGCTAAACATGAACAGTGAAATATCAGGAGATAGCTTAGCTTAGCATTAAGAATTACTAGTACTTCTAAAGACGGGCTGTAACTATTTCTTGGTCTGTTTTTTTTTTTTTTTTCGAACAGAGCCAGGCTAGCAGATCCCCCTGCTGCCAGTCTTTATGCCAAGCTAAGCTATCTGTCTCCTGGCTCTTTATAATTAGCATAAAGAAATAATAGTGGTACTGATTTTCTGATTAAACCCTCAATTATTAACCCCAATTACTTAATCAGTTATCAAAATTGATCAAAACTACACTGAATATAACAAAGAAATTGTGAATATCAGCAAGAGAAGCATTCTCACGCATGTGCAGCCAGCATGCTGTGGTATTTAGAGATTGCTAAACTTGTTAATTCTCTGCAATTTGTCATGTGAGATAAAATAATGAATATAAATCCACGGCAATACACAGACAGCAGATCACACTTACACATGAATAATCCTTTCATTGTTTTTTTTTTTTATAGTGATTCATTACTTTGGAGAGGGGCCTGCCAGTGGGGCCATTCCTGGATGGTCTGTTAGGGTTGTGAATAATTATGCTTTGGTACCTCTGTCCCCACAGACAGAGAAAGGAACCATGCCGACGCAAATCAGACGCCAGCAGAATAATGGCCAGCAAGCTACATCTGAAACATAACCGCTCACAACCATAAGGGAGCACTTTAGGAGAGAATATTAGCTTGGTCACACAATAGTATTACTGGGCTCATTACCCACCGTTATGCAAGGAATGTGCAGTACATATTTCTTATTAATCATTTCAAAAGTAATATCTGTTGACTTTTATTTTCTGTGAACATGAGTTTCTTACATTACTCATTATTACAGAGTGTCACTCCCCAAATATAGGTAATTGCCTCTTCTCTGT
>JAJHUR010091891.1:0-22884 GCA_027495735.1 Lutjanus campechanus | reverse complement strand
CAAGTCCAAGCTCACAGTAAAACATCTACTCCTTCTAAAAGATCATTTATGATTTCTTAAGACTCATAATAGACACCAAAATGGATAAAAGGATAATATACAGTGATGGGGCAAGACCCATCTGTTTTGGGTCGGGGTCCTGCATCACCCTGCAGGGTTTATTCTGCAAAATGATCAGCTCACTCTATATTATCTCTAACATAATATGAAAGAATGTGTTAGTAACATATTATCTAGATCTCTATATGACTAAACACATACTGTAGTTCAGGGTCCGCTTTGCCTTCAGCCAATTCCACTGAGTTCCACTGACTAAACCTTCACTAAAACAAAATAAAAACAAAAGACTGAAATGTAACTGACTGAAATAAAATGTAAAATTCTTGTCAAAACTAACACTGGCATGTAGAAGCAGAAGCAGTCACATACACACCTGCACACAAACAGACAGCAGTGCACATGCTGAGCAGTTACACCATTAGATTTCTCATTCTTGTCATTCACCTTGTAATACCGTCTACCACCCGTGACATCTTCACTCTCACAACAGGCAGACTCAGCGGCAGCAGCAAGAATAGTTAGCTTGTTAGCGAGCTAGCTTTAATCCTGTGTGAAACTGAGTGTCATCAGGAAAGTGCAGCTCTGACTGCGAAGGTAGCAAGCTGCAGCAGGGAAAAGAAGGCTGGCTGAGTTAAGATACTCGTAGGAAAGGCAGGAGGTCGCCGTGGCTGAAAGGCAAACCAAGTGGCTTGGAGGGCAGCTGCAGCTGGGTGTGGTGTGTGAGTGAGTGTGTGTGTGTCTACATGGCTGGTGGCCTGCTGCGACCAGATTACATGTTCACTGTCCCACAGCGGGAGTGGAAGTGAGATGGGTAGGACTGAGTGGTAAATGGCCACGGCGGGGAGCCACGCGGCTGGTTGAGCACTCCTCCAGTGAGGGAGTGCCGGACCATCAGCTGGAGAGTCCAGTGTTTCCCAATTTGTTCAGTGGTAGCGACTCACAAACAGTTGTCTTTTTGACTCAGGCTAACAATGCTACTGACACTTTCATGGGTTGCTGGAGGCAAACATCATTTTTTCAATGAAAGTAGCAACAGAAACAGCCCGTAGTTAATCAAATTTTTAAGGGGTCTATTGACATTTGCACCAGATGGAAATTTGCCTTCTTGGTTAATTTATATTTTACAATTTGACTGTTAATCATTTTACTTTGTATCATAAAAAGTAACAACAACAAAACTGACTAACTGCTAGAAACACAACTGATTCATGTAAGAAACTGCACAAAGTATTACATTTTCCAGGGATATTGATTCATAAAAACATGTTAAAAAATACATATATATAATAATTATTCATTCATTTTCCTTATTATCATAAAAAATTCAGATCGATATAATAAATCTATTATTAATCTAATAATAGATCCTGATAGAAAACTGTTACCTATTCCAGCGTGCGATTTCATTCACCCATCAGTACAGAAAAGTGAACTTCGACACTAAAGCACAAATTAAATTATGCAGCTTTATAACATGGCTTCATTAATTACTCAATTCTCATTTCTGAATTATAGCTTTCTGAGGTCTGTTATTTTGTACAACAGACTGTTGCTATGCAAAATAGACTGTTGCTATGAAGAACAGACTGTTGCTATGGACAAAGTTCTGATCATAGACTCTGGATGAGCAATAAAACCTTTCCAAGTCCATAAAAAATCACTTAAAAATCAATATTTTATGTGAAATTACAGATCTTTTTGGTAAGAAACTTTGTAAAAACCAGGATAATGTTCTGTGAGCAGGTCATTATTGTGACAGAGTTTATTTCAAGACCAGTCGAGACAACAACTGCGGGGACATCACTAAATTTCCTGTGCATTGTCTGATTTATTTGTCAGTTTCATTACCATGATGTTGGAGGTGAAACTTTCTGCTTAAAATGCAACCAATAACTTGACTCAGTTACGATTTCAGATTTTACATAGTCAACAGGAGAAGACTGTGTGGCTGTCTGGGAGGAGATGTCAGCCAAATCCTCTGTAACAAAATGTAGCTACCTAAATCACAAGGAGCTCATCTGCAAAACGGTGTACAAAAGAAAACACACACATGTAATGCTTACTGACATGGCTAGGACCACATCATACTTTGATCAGCACTTACAAAAGAAGCATGAAGAAAGGTAAGCTAAGTGTAAGTGATGCTAGCAAAACAAATGTTTTTGCCTGCGATAAACAATGTAGCTAGTTTATAGATAGTTATGTTACATCAACATTAGCTAATGCCAGCTCTGACATAAATGTTACATGCCCCCGTACCATTTCTTCACTTGGGTAAGAGAGCTAGAGATGTGACAGAACTTGGTCTTGTCTCAGTCTCAGTATAACTTGCTCTTGATCATGACTTGGTCTCAGTTTAGGTCAGAGATCTGCAGCCTTTTCTGCTAAAAAAAAAAAAGCCATTTATGGCTGAAAAAGTCATGTTACCCTCAGGGTGGAAATGTATTTTCCAAAGAGTAAATAACTTACGGTATCAGTAAAATTATACAATATTTATATGTTTAATATGTACTGTACCACAGGGCACCTCATAGCAGTACAGCACACTTTTACAATGACCTGCTTTACTGTATGAAATACTCAAGTGCACTGCATTTTACTGCAGGGCATTGTACTGTAGCAGACTTTAACTAAAATGTCTATTTAGTTAATTTGTGTCTGTGGTACAGTGAAACAGTTTCATCATTGTAAAGCATCTAACACATGTGCCCTTGACTGTTTCAGAGCGATGAAGAACAACGTACACTGAATACGCTTCGGGGGTAACAAAAAGCCTCAAGCACACATAAAAGCCTCTGGCAGAATGATTTAAAAACCTCTAAGCAACAAAACGAGAACACTCATGTTGCTAGGATCAATTAAAGCTCAACCTTACAACAATTTACTAAACTACTAATGCTTTTTGTTGCTGCAACATAAGGGAGGCAAATCTGGGATGTATTCCAAACAATACAGTTGGTGCGTTACAGAAAACATTGAGCCAAAAACTGAATATAAACGCTGCATCCATCAAATGTCAGTTGATGAAGTAAAACGTGATGCCAGTGAAAAAAATCTTAAATAACTCATTAGTGTGGATTTTTTTTGCGGACTGTGACCTAAAAAAACAAAATGTTGGATTCCTAGAAAACTAATGTTCTGTACTTTTCAACCAGGATGACTGAATACCATTGGATGCAATGTGACTACGTCAGCTGTACTGTGGCAAGCAGCCTGTGTGTTGTGGGTGAACTAAATGTAATTAATATTAATTTTTCCCTGTCTGCTGTCTGGGCTGGTAACCCAGAGCAACCGTCTACCGCCTGTCTGTATTGTGCTGTGGTCTGGTAAATGATTCCTGGCACATCCAACGCCTTTAAAACTCTCGACCGAAAAAATAAAACTAAATGTGTTTGTATACTTAGGAAAGATGGAAACGTGGTTATCAGAATGGGGTAATATTCTTTTATAGAGCCGCATATAGACAAAAGTGGTGTAATCATTTGGCTATCAGAGGGTTTCGTGCAATTTAGTTGGTTTAGCATTTGACCTGCAACAGAGGAGGAATGCAGTTTAAACGTTTTTCCAGACCGAATATTTTTCTGATCAGTCGTATTGCTCTAAAAATAAAAAAAAATAAAAAAACTCCTCCATGTTGTAAACTATTTCCAGCACAAATGTGAAATAAACTTCATTTAACAAGTTCCTCCTAAAACCTTTCAACAACTCTGGCTAAACGCTGCACAGAACAGATTTTTAAATAAGGGTGGTTCCCAGTGGGGGTCAGGGGCAGCTACAACAAGTGAATGGTAGAGTACTTACTGTAGGTTGCATAACATATTGTTGATGAGGCATCCATGACGTACTCTGGACCTACGGAGAAACACATAAAATGTAAAACGATGGTGACAAAATAAATTTTCCTCTTCCTCTCAGTCAGATCCAAGCAGCATCCCATATAAAGCTATAAATTCTGTTCAAATATTCACAATATGTTCAAATACTCTCGAGTCGGGAGGTTTAAAAATGATTGCATTGGTTTTAACGCACCAAAATGGCTGAACTTTACACAGATTAAGTTGTGCCAAAGAATTGCAAAAAGAATCTGAAAGTCTGGAGGCAGCAAATCTCCCTCCTGCCTTCTCATTATTGCCAACAGTGTGACTTGTGCACAGAGCCCATAAATTAGGTTCCTTCTCTATAATGATAATAATATTAACGCCAGTGCTGTTGCAAGAGGGGTGAAACATTGTGAAAATTCGAGGGACAGACAGCTTATTATCTAAAAAGAAAAGAAAAAAAAACAAAAGGAATTTGAGTGTGATGGACTGATCTATTCATTTTCCTGGGCTCAAAATTCAGAGTTTTGCCAAGCTTTTACCAGGGGAAAACATATACAGACATGCATATTTACAAATGCGGATGAGAAAGTTAAAGAGATGGTGAAACAGTGACAGAGACAATGATCAAGAGGCTGGGGAAATGGAGGAACAAACAGAGCCTTTAGATATGCTGGAGAGAGGAATTAGACAGCTTGTAGCAGACAAACACACAGGCTGGCCACTGATCCTGGTAAAATGATTAGATTAAACAAAGACAAACATGGAATAATCTGCTATAAGAGCAATCAATCCTCTGAGCCAACCCAAACGCGTGATTTGGATCCGTACCTAAACAAGCTCGATATTCCATAACATGAAGCCAAGTCTGTTTGTTTATACATGGCAGTATTTGTTCTCCCCAGCTGAACGGGACAGCAGATAGACACAGAGAAGGCTTATCTTTAATCACTCGTCTTCAGCATTTTCTGAATAAGATTCTGCATGACCATCATGTGATTTGTCTAATGGAGAGGAGAGCTGTAGTCTTGAGAATCGAGTCAGACTTTGGGCCTCTTTACACTTTCTGACTTGGGCTGTTCTGGACAAAAATTGTGAATCGTGAAATGTTTTGAAATCTTTGATTCTCACCAAAAATGGGGGTTTTGATAATGAGGGGCCTGATTTAGAGCTGTGGTGACCGAAGATGAGTCAGAAATTTCCACTACGTGACCACCGCATGACCCACATTTGCAAACCAGCCAATTAGAGTACAACACGAAATAACGCAGAATATACTCGAGAGCTATAGTGATATGCTATTTAACGTGTGTCAGAGAGTAAAATTACAGAACTGGGATGCACAAAATTAAATTTTCTGCTATGTTCTTGGCTGTAAAATTGTCACTGCCATAACTTCTGCCTCTCCCTATGCCAGAGTCCAGTTGGACGTGTGTTGTGGACTTCAGTGTATTTGGGTTCAAAGTTCAATCTAGTCTCATTTAGTCTCATTTAGTCAAATGTCTTGACTCCAACACTGTTATGTACCACATGCACAATACTTGTGAATACACCAGTAGTGCTGCAGCGCATTTCAGTAGAGTCCCAGAAGTGGTTCTCTGCTCTGCACTGCTTTAAGTACGTCTTGACAGAAGCCACGTCAGGCTGCGCAGAGCAGATCGAGCCGGGCAAGAAGTCAGTCACAGGAACGACAGAGAGCATCTGGTCAGTTTTAAAAATAACTCCCAAAAAGACTCCCAATCATAAAAACAGACAATCTAAGAAACCATTTAACTACGTATCCTATTCTTATCCATGGCAGAAGCACAAAAGGAAAAAATGACTTCATCAACAAAATCTGAACAAGTCAACAAAATTGAGCACTCCACTTCTGAAACGCTCCTGGTGGGGTATGAAGCCTTGTGCAGGATAGAACAAAACTGCGTCACAGATGCGACGTCATAGAGCCGTGCCCTTTGGAATCAAAATGTAACTTTAGCTGCACAACTTTTTTTTGCAATAAAGATTCTTATGGGCTTTTTATAAAGACAGGAAAGGAGGGAGACAGAAGGGATACACACAGCAAAGGACCCAGGCTGGAATCGAAATCCATGGCCGCTGCAGAGGACTGATAACCTCAGTACATGGGGTGTACACTCTACCAACTGAGCTACTGGGGCGCCCTTGACCACATTTTCTGACCAAAAAATATGCAGTGTGTGCCACTGCAGCTCATACTGCCTGAGACAGGGCAGCCTCTCTCTGAGATAGAAATGATGTCCTTTCTTTGTTCTATGTTGAACTTTAACTTCTGGTGTGAAAACCCTGTGAGTCATGCACTGAACCTGTAAGATCGTTGTTATCACACAGTCAATAGGTGCCTTCAAGGTTCCTCATTTACAGTAATAATATGATAATAATTGAGACTCAAAAGCAAAAACATTAAAGTCTCAAGTTCTGACCTGCTAAAATTCCAAAACAATAAAAAAAATACACTGTCAACCACAAATCAGTTATAGTTATCTAATAAAGCGCTATCAAGTTAGCTTTATATGGAAAACTCTGAAATACAGCATTTGACATTCAGAGACCCAAAAGACTCTCATAGAGTGGTTTTGCTTGTTTTACATTACAATGGTTAGTAAATGGCAGTTATTCTAAAGCTACAGTAGGTTCAGTGTGGATAAATGGTTTAATGTGCATGATCTAAGTACTTCCCTACCTCTGGCTGAACTTCACAGCTTGTGTTACCACTTAAAACAGCCTGTCAGCCAATAGGCCAAAAAGACGGTCAGTCAGTCGTTCAGCTGCACGGTCAGCCAGTTGGCCACACACCCAACCAGCCACATGTAGAGCCAAACAGCCAGCCAGTTAGCTGGTTAGTAAGCCAGCCAGTCACACATCCAGCCAGCCACATATTTAGTCAGCCCCTGAGCCAGTCTGCAGAGCCAGTGATGTAAACCAGGCCACGGCTGGCTGGCGGCGCTAGCTGAGATCTTGGTAGTGATCTGGCCTGGACTGGCTCCTGTCATGTGGATCATCAAAGCTGTTTTTCCAGGAAACAAAGCCAATCATTGTTCAAGCACACCGGAGCCAGGCTCAGAAGTACACCAGAACACTGCTGTTGGCATGGGTCATTTGCAGATTTGATAAACCAATGCCATCAAACTAGTAGCTCAAAAAATATCCACTTAACATAAACATAAAAGGAGTGACATACACAGTCATTTCTATGCACCTTGAGATTTTCATTACAAAGTCGATAGTTTCTATTAAAAAAGGAAGTGATTTCCTTTTGTCTGGCATATATGGCTGCCTGGCTTGTCTTCTCTTTTTCTTTTTCCTCTGTCTCTTTGTACTTGAACAGAAGATGAAGGACTCACCTTCCTGCCGTGACTGGCTGAAGGGCAATATTACAGGAAGCGGTGGCAGAGCTGCCCGATATTGAAACTGTGAGGATTAATATTCCTCAAAAGCCTGGCCATTGTTTTTGATAAATCAATTTGGGAAGCCTTCCGAGAGCGGATTAGAGACGCGCCCTGGCCCACTTTTCTCCCTCCTCCTCTTTCCCCTAACCCTCCACCGCAGGTACTGGACTAGAGTTTTAATCAAGCGTGCCTCAAAGACGGGCACAGCAACCTTCAGCAACACCCCACCCCTTCCACCCCCACCTGAGCCATCGCCATCACTGCCACCCCTACGATCCTTCCTCCTCTCCCTAGTTGTCTTTCTCTCCATCTGTCGCTTCTATTTTCCCATCTATCCTTCATCTCCTTTCTCTTGCTCGCTATCCTTCTCTGTCTGTCTCTGCATACCAAAACAGAGTCGATGTTAAACGATAGTGTCTGAGCGCGAGGGCACGGTGGCAGCGCCTCTTGATGTTTGGATTCGGCAAAGGGTGCTGCGTGAAATGCGCGGTGACGGGAAGCGGTTAACGCTCTTGACATCTCACACAGCCAATTTTCACGTTACTGTTCTGTTCTGTTTCATTACTCCACAGATCACAGCCGTGAGGAATGTGGAAATTCACTTTGGAAGAGGAAGTGATTGTCAAGAAGTTAGTAAAAATAAGAAAAAAAGAAGCCTTCATTGCATTAGCAGCTGAGGGAGCACAAAAGAGGTCAGGAAACTGGGAGGGAGGAGAGTGTTTGTTTTTCCTAGACACTTTCATTCTTGATGGGTGATTTAATTTTTTTCTACTCTGTCAGCCTTTTTTTAATCCCCTTTTTTTGTTGCTTGTTTTCTGATGCCTGTTGTGTTTGCCGCCTACGAAACAGATGTCATCGAGCACAGCTGGAGTGGCGAAGAAACGATGAGAGAGGAAGAGAGAGCCTCACGCTGTTCAGCACCCGCCCCCTCTCTTCAATCTCCCCTACACAAAGCAAACCCTCCTATTACACATACACAGACAGCAATCTACCCATAATGCAGTGCATTATGGCCCACCTGATATGTGGAAACGGGGGAAGCAGCGATGAAGGGCGTGATGGAGGTCTGTGCAATCATGCGGTTGGTGGCGATGCTGTAAGGCGAGGAGTAGAACCTGAAAAGGGACAGAAGGGAGAAAGAGGGGAAGGAGGACGGAGAAAAGAGAGGTGGAAAGGAGATAAATAGCAGAATTAATTTGTCAAATTCATATTAGTACTATAAAACACAATAAAAAATAATGTAAATATGAAATGAAACCTTAATACAAACATTAGGAGTTAAATGACTGATATTCGGCTATATAAAAGGTTTCTTTTATAAGAGAGAAAAACACACTTTCAAACTACGAACACACACACGCACACAATTTATCCTGTAGCTTGTTCAGAGCAAACACTTGGCCATATATTGTATTTCGAACACCACATAAAAGTTTCATGAAGTGGCTTATAGCATTCTCAATTGAAAAGTCGGGTTTTATCACGTCAAATTGAGCTTTGTCATCATATAAAGTAGGAGGTTGTCTGTATTTTTTTTTCTGTATGTGGATTCTAGTATTAAGGCAACACTGTACCGTGCTGGCTGGCCAGCTTAAGTGGCACGCTTGTATGCCGAGGTTGGAGAAAACTCAATGCATTTCAAAAAGCTAAGGTTTGACAGGAGCTGCAGAGAAGCGAGGTGGTCGGCTACGCTACTTTATCTCATTGCTGAAGGTTTATAGCAACAGAATGTCGCTGTGGTCCCCTGGGAGGCTAAGTGGAATGTCCAATAGTCTCTGTCTCCTGAACTGAAGATCATATTACTGGCTGAGGATACAAGAGAAGTTATGTACTGGGTTTGACGACCCCTTGCTTTATGTAAGATGCAGCTTCAGCTTTTCTTGTTGTGAATTACATTATGTTTTAACTCTAATGTTCTGTTTGGGGCACAAAAAACTATTATTATTACAACTACTTAACATTGTTTTATACATTCTATAAAACTGTATAAAAAATATTCAAAACTGATGATATGAAGTTTTGGAAGTTTGTTAAGCGGAATGTTTTTACATCTATTTGGGGACTTAAAGATGAGTAACATCACTATTTAGTATAACATGCGTAGATTTCTTTTGGGCAAACAAAAGAAATATAAATTTGTTCATGCGTAGCCCAAATAAAACACGAAATACACTACAACAATGCTTTATGGTCATTTTTATAGTTTGTCACTTTCATCAAATAATCGAGCTCAGTTTGTAGCAAAAGGGAAGTGTAACCACTTCAGTCATATTCTAAATGTTGGATTTTAATGAGACCAGAGGAAAAGAAAAAATATATTTGAAGAAAAAAAGTAAATTTGCAGTTATAATTATCATGTTTACACACACAACAGTGGCTGTCTGTGAGTAAGTAAGAGTAATGTCAACAAAACACAAGGGATAAAAAACAACTCTGCAATACTCTTTCTCATGAGGTGCTGGAATAGCTTACAGTGTTTTATGTCTTTTTAGGTAGGATTTCATATTTACATTTTTCTCTTTGTTGGTCTCCTAAGAAAGTGCGCAGTTAAATATATTCAAACACCAATGCAAATTCAGTCCCTAAATGGCATATATATGCATTATATGGGTAATTTGCAATATTTTAAATTCACTGTGGGCCCACATGCAGGAATAGACATGAGGTTGAGTGCATAGTCAGCCAGACCGCAGACAAAAGCAAGGATCTTGGCATGCTGACCCCTGGCATCGTAGACTGGTTCTACAGACTTGGACTGTCACTTCTGTCTTGTTCAGAGAAATGCTCTTACTGTTTTGTGTACTATTGTGCACTGAACAGCCATTTGGAGTACCCAGTGTGTCTCATCGGAACCTGATTGGTGATTTGCTATTTCTGTTCAAGCACAGAATAATCATAAGTGAACCTGGTACCAGAACACCTTAGACCAACGAGTAATGATCAACTTTGTGGTCATACAATCAGATCTGTGGCCTTATGTCTTGGACACTTGGGTGAAGACAGGAGCAGAGCTGTCAACTGATCAACACCTG
This sequence comes from Lutjanus campechanus, assembly GCA_027495735.1. Lineage (NCBI taxonomy): Eukaryota > Metazoa > Chordata > Actinopteri > Lutjaniformes > Lutjanidae > Lutjanus > Lutjanus campechanus. Next base: position 12,567 of record JAJHUR010091891.1, on the reverse strand, counting down.
GTGGTGAGTTGAATCAGATGGTGGGGAGACTACGGGGCAAAAATCTGATGAGGGTATATTTGGAATATCTCGCCTCTCCCACCTCCTGAAGAATTCCTTATGTACAAAAGGGGAGGTTGGGGGCATGGACGCAAAGCCTTCATTGTAGAGGTGGCTGCTCTGAGTTGTGGTAAAAAGGTTTTGGATGCCTGTCATGGTGGCAGCCGCAGAACTTCCTGGTGGACACCAGTGGTGAAGGTTGACGTCAAACTGAAGTGGAGTCCTTGGTTGGCCCTAGGGTCAGAAGGGCTGTGGCTTCAGTGGACACCAAAGCCAAAACCGGGGTGTGTGAAGAGGTCAGGGAGGTTATGGAGAAGGCCTTTCGGTCAGCCTCAAGGAAGTTGCCAACCATCAAAAGACCCAGAAAGGGAAAGCAGGGTTTGGCTCAGGCTATGTTTAGCAGGGGAGGAGAATCGTTGACCCTGACTGGAGATATTGTTGACTGGTGGACAGATCACCTTGAGGAACTCTTGAACCCAACCAGCATGTCTTCTGTACAGGTCGCAGTTTGAACACACAGGCGGAAGCCTCACCCAAATCCCTGGTAGGTTACTCTGGTAATTAAGAAGCTCCTCAGCCACAAGGTGCCCAATGTGGAACAGATTTCACATTGTTGGGCTGTGTTCGCCAACAAGCCACTTCAGTGTCATGTGGTGGTCAGGGATAGTGCCTGTGGAACGGCAGAAAGGGGAGGTGGTTTCATTTTTAAAAAGGGGGACTGGAGTGTGTACAATTATCTATTGTCACACTGCTCAGCATGTAAAGCTCATGCCAGGGTTCTGGAAAGGAGGCTTTCACCAAGTGTCGAACGTCAGATTCAAGAGGAGCAATGTGGATCCCACGCTGGTCAGCAAACAGTGGACCAGCTCTTTAACCTTGCAGGATTACAAGAAGGGTCAGGGGAGTTTGCTCGTCCAGTCCACATGTGTTTTGTGGACTTGGAGAAACCATGCAACTTCACTGTGAGAGTACAGGGCACTGGGGCTGGACTGAAAGCTGTATCCACATTCTTTGCAGCAAGTCAAAGACTTTTTTAGTGGGTTGCCCCTTGTCACAGATTCTATTTATAATTTTCATGGATAGGCGACAACTGGACCTCACACTTGCTTTGCTGCTCTTTGCAGATGATGTGGTTCTGTTGGTTTCATCAAACCATGAATTTTAGTACGCACTGGAATTGCAATCAAATGTGAAGCAGGAGGGGGGATGAGTCAACGCCTCCAAGTCTGAGGGCATATTTCTTTCCAGTAACCTGGAAAACGAGTTGGGAGCTGCTGCCACAAGTGAGGGAATTCAAGTATCATGGGGTCTTGGTCACAAGTGAGGATAAAATGGAGCGTGAAACTCGCAGGCAAATTAGTGCAGCATCAGCAGTAATGCAGGCATTGTACAAGACCGTTGAAGAAGGGGTAGAGCAAGAAAGCAGATCTTTCAATTTACTAGTCGGTCTATGTTCCAACCCTCAACTTGAGCTTTGGGTAGTGAATAAAAGAGTAAGACTGAGAATACAACAGGCTGAAATGAATTTCCTCCATGGGGTGGCTGGGCTCAGCCTGAGAGATTAGGTGAGGAGTTGAGCTGCTGCTCCTTTGTGTCAAAAAGAGCCAGTTGATGTGGTTTAGGAATCTGATCAGGATGTTCCTGGACGCCCTCCTTCTGAGGTTTTCTGTGCATGTCCAACTGGTAGGAGGCCCCAGAGTATATCCAAAACCCGCTAGCTCTGGAACGCCTCAGAAGGCCCCAGGAGAAGCTGGACAATGTTGCTGGGGAGAGGGACAGCTGGACTACCTCGCTTCGCCTGCTGCCACCATGCCTCGGCCCCAGATGAGCGTCAGAAAATGTACGGATGCATAGATGGATAATCCAATTTGCACTTGAATTTTGATGTACCAGTAAGTCAGACACAGTCTGACAAATGTGAAGTGGCATTTCTGTTATACATTTTCAGTTTCAGTTCAACTGCATTTTCATTTTCTACTTTTCATTAACATATGAATTAGATTGACTAAATATTTCTTCCATTCTCTGCTAGCTGAGTCACTTTTTTCACTTTTTTTTTTTTCTACATTGCATTCGCACTTGGATAAAGTTGACTACTTTAATATTCTTTGCTACTTAATTCACCCTATTTCCCATTTCTGGAATATGTTCATTAGGCTGAATTTGTGGTCTAATATATTAAAAGTGAATCATTTCTTTCTCAGCAGGTCTGTTGCTTAACACAAATATCTGTGGGATTATAATTTGGCGGATTTGCAGCAAAGCAGGCTTTTACATTGCAGGCTGTGCGTAATGACTGATGCTATTCATCCAGTTTTTTGGTTGAGATTGACTCCAAGTCACTGGGGGATAAGTGGTTTAGGAAGCGGGGAATGAGGAGCTTCCTGTGAATGACTGAGGCCAGAGGCAGATAGAGGGGAGCCTCAGCACTCTCCTTCCTGTCTCAGTACTGCGGGGAAAAATAAAACACGTTGCCGGGTCATTTATTTCTACAGCGCCATTAAGTCATGACATAAAGACACAGAACACACAGGAACACACACATACATGAAGACCCAAACACACATAAGCACACACAAGCTTGCGACCCTTTGCCATATCTCACCCGACCCGACCAATGAAAACCGATATTTCAAGTCCATATAGATTTCCTTAATCAAACAGTAACAAAGTGCAGACACTACATTAATCTTTATGTATGGCAGTGTTATTGACTGGGGTCCTATGAGCCAAGAGGTGAGTGTATTAGATGGTGCCAAGGATGGATTGACCGTCAAGCTCTTACCCATTCTGCATTGCAGCTGGATCATATGTTAACGCCATGCCAGTCTGAAAGAGAAAACAGAAACATGCAGGATTAATTGCAGATAAAGAGAGCTGGATAAGTAAAGAAAATAAATGACATCAACATGTGGATATGTGACAAAAAACAAATTGCAGATAACAAAGCTGGTCACGGACTGTCCATCTGGTGACCACATGAGAAAGGGTGAGACAGGGAGCTGGGGGTGGACGTGTCATATCAGAGGGATTAAAATAGAATAATTTAGAGTAACACAATTTGTTATTCATATTTTGAAGATCAGTTACAGATTCTGAGGATGTCAGTGTCTTGGAACAGGTGACTGGTATGTAACAGTCATTTGAAATGTCTTTTTAGCAGCTAAGATTGTCATTAAGCTGTAGGTGTTTACAAACACATTTTTTAAAAGCTATTTTTGTCATCACAGATCCGTCATCTGGTTTTAACTGGTTGCATCAACAAGCCTTTATTCATTATCGCCTAATCAGTGCAACAGACTAGTGAAAACACATCAATAATACGAACAATACAGGTTTCAATAACTAAAAACAGGAAGTATAGCCTACATGACTGATTTGATCAGAATATTATCACAAATTCATATGTTGTTCATGTTATCTATCACTATAATGATTACCTTTTGGGACAAAAAGGTCAGGATTCAGGACAACTGTAACTTGTAATTCCAGACAGTCCTGAATTTTTCAGGACTTCTGGTCAACCTAGCCTCGAAAGACAACTTGTCTTTCTTCCTTTTTTTCTGTCTGTATTTTTCTGTGTATTTGCACACCACTAAAAAAAAAAGTTCAACACTGTGGAAAATGTGCTTATTTGCTTTTTTTGGGAAGACATAGATGAGAATATTTGTTTGAACATTTCAGTTTTTTTTTGTTTTTTTTACAGATTAAAGAAATAGTACACGCTATAATAATAAGAAGGCTACAGAGGTGCTCTGGGCAGCTTTTTTTTTTTAAACTTTAGACTGAGTCTTAATGCTAAGCTAGGCTAACCACCTGCTGGCTACACCTTCATATTTAGTGTACAGACACAGGAGTGGTAGCAATCTTGTCATCTATGCCTCTGCAATAAAGCAGAAATAGCTTTTCCTAAAAATTTTTACTACTTCTTCAAACGTAGAAACAATTGCATTTGTTCAAGCTGTTCATAAACACACCAAAGTTACCAGGATGTCAAATACAGTTGGGTTGGTAAGGCGTCTCAAGCACAGCAAAATAATGAGAAAAACAAGGAAATACAGGCAGATAGCAGAGTCTCTGCAGATACGGCCACCACCACACACTTCTAGTTAAAAGGGATTATGTATGAGTCTATACATTGTCAGGCAGAAACCGTGTATGTCCAAAACTATTACTTTTCAGGAAATTTAAAAATCCTGTTCTTAAACTAACTGAATGCTGCTTCATAAAAGTTGGTCGCTCTTAATGGTTAAATATTTGTAAAACCCAAAGACAGACATAAAGGTTGACGAATAGCATTGATTTTTAAAAAATGTATATACGAGGTTTGTGCCTAACAGTGACAATATTATGCCTTTTTAGTCTTACTGATGTGAAGAACCAAAAGCTGATCTTCATCAGGTAAGATTAAAATCTTATAGATGGTATAGTATAACTACAATGTACATGGGATCACATTCTGTCACTGTCACAGTCTGCTGTATGCTATATTGTGCCAGTATGTTCTGCACTATATGTCTCTGGGAAATCTGTCAATATGTTCCTGCACCAGTGCCGCAAAGATAATTTGCTGTACCTTTCTTGTACTTGGGGAATAACATAATTTATTCCCTGATTCTTTTTGTTCCAAATAAATGAAATCAAATCAAAATCAACTCATTCCAAATTGGAAAAACTGACAAGTGACAAAGCCAATGTGGGAAAAAGCTTAGTCAATAGGACAAAGTGAATTGGTATTGAAGACGCCATTTTTTCTATTTCAATCACGTACAATCATGTTTTTATGAATGAGAGGAAATGAAGAAATGCCCTTTGGAGAGGAAAGGAGTGAGCAGAAAACCAAGTTCTTTGTCTGCTGATGCTGTGTGTGTGTGTGTGTGTGTGTGTGTGTGTGTGTGTGTGTGTGTGTGTCTGTGTGTGTGTGTGTGTGTGTGTGTGTGCGAGCATGAGGCCCTCTTAGAGTCCAGGAGAGAAACCTGTGCGCTACAATCCGTCATCTGCATTCCTGAAGGTTCTCTCCCGGAGGAGAGCTAATCCGATTTCTTTTAACGGGAGGCTGCTGAGGACGGCAGATTTCATCAGCACACACACACACACACACACACACACACACACACACACACACACACACACACACACACACACACACACACACACACACTCCCTCCCCTTGCCCTTCCTCTCTCTCTCACTTCGTTCTCCCTCCCTCCCTCTCCTTTCTGTCTTCATCTTCCTTTCTCTCCTTACCTTCCTCTCTTCATCCCTCACCCCCGTCATCTCTTAATCTACCCTCCTCCCGTCTTTCTGTACCATTTTTTTGCCCTTGTCCCTCCAGAGGGCTACCTACACTGAGCTATACTGTTAAGGGAATAGTGTCCCAGAGGAGCAGCGGGATCAGTGAGCCCACAAGAGTGAGCAAAAACAGAGAATCGCCATTGAATGAATAAGCTCTTGCTGGCACTAGCGATGTATGGACTTGTGTGTGAGCAGTGGTATGTCTTTATGTTTAATTTGTGTGAGAGAACATTTGCACAACTAGTTTAAAAAGGCTTTCAGAGACATTTATCATTCCCTCCAGGAAGCTGCGATGTTGCAAATGCAACAATTTATGCATATTCAATTAATTCCCATGAATTCTGCACAACCTTATAATTTTGTCCAATCAGTACCAATGAGTATCAGTACTCAATACCTTTAAGGTATTTTCCACACATTTGACTGATCAGCGTCCTGTGAGTTCTACCAATCATAGCAGTCCCCCACACAAACCTCATACATGTACATCTCAATGAACTGACTCAGTGTTTTATTATTTATTATCATGCTTGTGATTTTTTTCCCCTAATTTTGTCTCAGTGCTGAAAAGAACACAAGCTTTGTCAGTGTTATTGACAGGCACCAATGCTCTGAGCACATTTATATTTTATAATTTTGTGCATGCTGTTTTGATAGAGTTCAAGCTCCAAAAAGATTTTGCTTGTTACCCCCCAGGTGTACTTCTACATTTACAAATAAAGCATAGTTTATTAGAAGTTCTGTAATCCAGAGCCTTTTTGGTAAGGTTACGTGGAACACTCTGAACAAGAACAAGTTGCCTTTGATTTTTAATGGATTATACAACAAAATAAAAACTTTTTTATTTGCAACTTCCACTTCCTCCTGCAATTTCATTGCAAAAAAACACCTAAAAAAATGCCAAAAACACATGCATTACAAAATTTAGAGAAGCTGCAGTGAAATCAGACATTTTAGGCTGCAAAAATCCCCAAGAAGCCAAAGAAATCCTTGAGGCACTCATTTATGTAAAGCTGTAAAGGCCAGATGCATCCGCCTGTGCATTATTTTTTAGCATTTTCCACCTTACTTGTGTGTTTTCACCTTCAGTGTTTATGAATGCCCCATCCTGTGCGTCCATATGTACAAAGGTCTCTGTGTATATATTTATATTCTCTCTTTATACTAAATCTGAGATGAGGAGAGTCTCACTGCATGCCAGTCTGCATGTTTGTGTGTGTGAGTGTGTGTTCACATGTGCACTAATAGCAGTGGCAGACATGGCCAGCTGTCTGGTGAGGCTGATAACTCCCCTAAGTGCTGCCCTTGGTTCCATGTGCTGATGAATTCCACAGCAGAGAAGCTCCTGACCAGGAACCCTGCCTGGTCAATGACTGATTACTGATGCAAGCAGCTTTTGGCTCTGACACAACGAGGAGAAAGAAACAACAGAGACATTTTGTGTGTGTTTTCTTCTGAACTTGATTCAAGACAGAAAAAAAAAATGGCTGGCCTGACCTGGCTTTTTAAGGAGGGAGTAGATATGCTTTAGAAGTGCACAGAGACGTCATCATCTGTATCTGTTCAACCAGCAAAATTATCTGCCTCTGTATCTCTATTTAGACAGGAGGCCAGACCTGGATGTGGTTTCTACAGGAAGTCATATTAAATCATGTTTAAAATTTTAACCTAATGTTCATTGGAAATGCAACTGTTGTGGCTCGCTACCAGTACTGTCCACCAGCAATATATGTCCTTTTGACCTAGTCTGTTGTGTACGTACGTGTTTATCAAAGTAAACTTAGACAAAAGTAAGAAGTAATACTCTGAAAGTTACTGTGTTACATTGTGGAAACTATGTATGGAAACTACTATATAACTAAAATAATAACAAGCATTATAATAGTAGTACTAGTATAGTAGTAGATAGAAGAAATATCTTGTTCTATCACATTATTTGTTAACATATTCAGATGCTAAATTAGGTTGAAAACTAGTTACACTTACACTGCACGCAGTAAAAATGATTATTTAACAGAAAGTCTCTAAAATATCCTAAATATCTTCTTCTGTAGGTGCGGGTAAATACCAAGACGTGGTATTAATGAAAGTTGTAAATAACCATCTTGCATTAATGTTTTTTTGTCCGTGCTCTTGGTTGTGCTAATGCGTTTTCAATGCAAATGCATTTTTACCATACAAATAAGGTGCTTTAGAAAATGTGTGTGCACATGTAAGCATCCATGTGTGTAATACACAGATCCTAAAAAGGGTCGGGTGAGGACAGCCTATATTAGGCAGCTGTAAGGACACCTGTGCTGCACTGTTCTTATAAAGGAAAACCGAGCCAAGCCATCGCCTCTGTGTCCTCTCTCTTTCACACACACACACATACACACACACAGACTGACCCTCTCCCTCCTTGTATTTTTGCCTTCCATACACAGATTCACTCTCTATTTATTCTCCCCGCCTTGTGGCCACACACACACACACACGCACGCACGGACACACACATACACGGACATCTGTCAGGCTTTCACACAGAGTGGAAAGCCGGATGTTTTTTTCATCTACACTCATTCCCCTAGAGTAGGTGCTTGAGAAGTGTGACTTTGAAAGTTTTTTTGTGTGTAGGAGTGTGTGTGTTGGTAAAAGAGAGTGAGGAAGTGAGAAGAGAGAAAGAGAGAAAGGAATGAGCACCCATGGCGTTTGTGTCTGTGTGTGTTTCTGTGTGTGTGTGTGCAGCAGACAAAAAAAATGCAGTGACTAATATGTTTGTCAGCATGAGACAGCGAGAGACAACACTTTCTAGACTCCCACTTTGGGTAGTTTACAAGAAAATCTGTCATATATTTCTCAATCCTCACCAACAGCCACCCTGCAGCACTCAACCCCTTGTAACTCCTGACTGATCATGCAATGTGTTCCCTCTCTCTGTCTTTCTCTGAGTCTCAGTGAGTCACTCACTCTCTCTGTCTCTCTTTCTCTCCATATGTTGCTGTGGGATCTGGGAAGACTTCAAACACGGAGAAGAAGAGACAGAAAGAGAGAAAGAGAAGGAGAGAGTGCTTAAAGATAGAAAAAAAAGACAGAGAGAGGAAGAGAGTGAGGGAAAGAGATGCAAAATACACTGTCGTGATAGAAACAGGGAGGAGGTAGAGAGAGCTGTGGATGTGGTGGGCTGTTTCTTCCCTTCATCTCCCTGCCACAGAAGCGAGGTGAGGAACGGCCTCAGCTCTGATAAACAGCCCAACATGTGATGCCTATCTCCCATCTGCCTCTGCCCTGCCTGCACAGCTGACCAATGACAACAACGATGCACACGGAAACTTTAGTATACTGTACTTAGTATTGACCTTATGGGTGTAAATACATGCAGAATGCATTGCAATCTGATCGCTATCGGACCGGCCAGACCATATCTGGAGGTGATCTGCATCATGATCAGGTCTCAGCCAGGTGTAATTGTAAGGTGTATGAAAAGAAACCGTTTGAAGGTCATGAAACTGTTTCTACCTGCTCTCTCAAGCAAGCCAGGCAAAAAGCGACAGATGACCCCTTCCTCTGCAAAGGACAATAAGCAGTCCACCAGGTCTGCCCACCAAATTTGCATATTGAGATCTGGTCTGTTATCCTGAAAATAAATTGAATCAAATAAATTTAATCATTATAAATATCTACTCCTTTTAAAAGATTATTTATTCACTGGAAACTTTGAAGGAGGACATGTTGCCTGAAGAGTTGTCGTCAGAGATGCTGTCATTTCAACTTAGCATATTTTCTTAATCTCTGATGACAAGTCATGGTCATTTTATGATTTAGTACAGTAAATGTTAGTACAGTACAGTATTTCCCCTTTAAATAGAGGACAGAGATTCTGGGTCTAAAAAGTCAAAGCAAAGTGCCTTCAACCTGCATTATTATGTCAAAATGAGCCTATTACTTCCTGCTGAACCGATGAACCAAAATCAAGCACTGCCCAAGTCCCAATAGATCACCCATCATCTTTACACTCTTGCCGATACTGAACATGCTCTGGTTGCAAAACAAGAAGATAGCAACCCCCATAATGACAAACGCAAGGCTTCAAAACACTAGTTCACAAACGTGACTTCATGGTTGGTTCACACTTGATGGAAACACCTACTGTATGATCAGATGTCAGTAACTAGATAATGAATCAGACTGAACATTTTCCACTACATACTGCGCATTAAATCTCACCCTTACCTTTACTCTGCTGCCGTTGCTTTTCTTCAACTAGAGTTCACTATTAAAGATAAGACAGATGCATGTATGGGATAATAAACCCTTCGCCTTTTCTTCTTTCTTTTTTCTCTCTCCCTATACCGTATGTGATGCAATTTATTTATTTAATTTATGGATTTCTTTTTCATATCTCGAGAGACATTTGCGATAATAAGGCTCAGCACATGTAGGTCCAATACAAGTACATGAAGCCAATCAGTACAAATCCCAGAGCTCATAATGGCATCAAATAGAGCACACCTGTGGTTTTAAATGCAAGTACACATGGGAAATACAAGTCAGAAAAAAAACAATGATGAATCAATAAAGAATATAGTATATAATAGTATATATATTGAGGTGTGCAGAGAGACTTCTTTTTCCTGTATTTGATTTTTCAGCCTACTTGTATCTTAGTTTTGCATTTTGAGTGTGATGATCTTCCCAGAATAATCACGTGTTCCATCCAGCAGGACTGGGACTGTCTTGGAGTGGAAAAAGTTTAATTTTTTCCCCCAATCATAAACAGCAAAAAATTGACCTACACTTAAACTTATTCTAATCCTCACCTCAACCTGCGTTAATTCTACCAGCCTCAATCTGAATCCTAACTTTTAATTCAGATATTTCTCTGTGAAGTCAGGAAGCTAAAAACGTCCTTAGTCTGAAGGTCTAAATCTCATACCGGCTCCCTCAAGGATAGCAAAACAATAGCACATAAACACACACAGACATATAAACAAATAAATGGCCACACACCACTCAAGCACATTCAGCTGCAGATTTACACGTTCACACACAGTGCCTTGAACTCAGGCTGTTAAACCTCGGCCTCTCAGTCACGCTGCCGTGCCCTAACACAGAGTAATGTGAAACATGGCAGGATGGAGGGGGCCAGAGAGAGAGAGGTGGAGAGGAGGAGAGGGGGTGATACAGAGGAAGGATTTCTCTTTTATTTACACAACAGGAAAAACTTTAATTTGAGATGAAAACAAAAGGAATTAAGAAGTGTGCTCAGAGGGAAAGCGAATTAAAGTCTTGCCTATGTCTGCATTTATTTTCAGCCAATATTTTGTACCAGTACTACAGACGTTAGCTGTAGGTGGCAATGAGTGCACCAAAAGTGTCTGTGAGTGTGCCTGTGTGATCTTTCAGTCCTTTTCTTTAGGCTTTCTCCTTTTCCCACTCATCTCTTTTCATTAATAAAGTGGTTTCATAAGGGGGATGCGCACAAATTTTTCACCCAAGTTGAAACAGCTTCAGCTTGCAACTTACTTCAACTTCTTTCTTTCAATTTGCACGGCCCTGGATGTTTTTTTTTTAAATTGACTTCGTATGCAATCTTTTGCCTCTTAAAATTCACTTTATGTTCTGTTTGAACACACAGTAAGTGTGGCTCTCTACCTTTGGAGGGTTGGCTTGTAATTTAAAGGGCAGATCCAGTTTTTGGAGGGTTTTATATCATTCTGAAGCTTCTCAGTAGTGTTCTTTATTTATTCAAACATTCAAACTTTGGTTGACGTACATATGTTTCAGCATCAAAATGCTATTTTCCCAAGCCCTTCTAAAAACGTTTCCCCACATGACCTGACGCATGTTTCCGCTTGATGATGTTGCAACATACAGTATAAACCCCCCAGGTTAAGGGAGGGGATCAGCATGCTGACACAATATAAACCCAACAATGTAAATGGAGGCAAAATGCTTGAGAAGAAAAAGGAAAGGGGGGAAGGAAAGAAAACTCCTCACCACCTGTCTGCCTGCTGTCCAGAGTGCATGTGTCCCTTTCCTCACACCCTGTTCCTCTAAGGCCTAGTCTAGGTATTTTTAAAAACAGGGTTTTAAAACCAAAACAATCTCCGTCCAGACGAGTGTTTTAGCAGTATCATCAGAAAAGATCGTTGTCCATTTTAACACACCTGAAAACACACATTGGTGCATCTAAAGCAGTCTGTTATTCACAGTAACGCTGATGTGCAGTCAATGAGTTTGGAAGAAGTTGGTTACACGATCCACCACTTCCAGTGATGAATGAAACAACTTTTTCAACGTGCATCTATAGACGCCCTCATTTTTGTTGTTGCTCCTTCCACACAAGGATGTTGTCTTTTGTGAGGTTAATCAAGCCGATTGTACAAAAGTTTACTCGCCATTCAATAGCATTCTTCCACAAAATAACCCCTCGTATAAACAAACAGGATGTCCATGGAGATAATTGTGCACGCTGACGTCAAACAGAGGAGACAACAGCGCACGCTCTCCCTGTCTTTTTAAATATCTTCACCTTGGCAGGAGTTTTCAAAAAGCTCTGTTTTAAGCAACCTAAAATGCTGTTTGTGTGTGAATGAAAGGCTGAAACGCACAGAAGAAGCTATGTTTTTAAAAAATACTGGTAAAGGTGTGGACAGGGCCTAAATCCCTGTCCTCCTCTCACTCAGTGCTAATTGATCTCATCTCAGAACATGATATAAAACTATTTCCTGGATGGAGAAATGTTGCTGGTGGATGTTATCTAGGCAGTAATTGTGTTTCCTCCAGAACTTATTTGTAACAGCAAATTAGTAGAATATAAACATATCTTACAGGCAGTAGGTGTTCATGGTAAGTAGCAGTTTAAGGCTCAGGAGAAAGACTGTGTATAATGTAGAGGAGGTCAGGGGTTGGGAATAAATACAGCAAAAGGACAAAAGGGGTGTTCCCTCCATTTTTGCAGTGCAGGATTCTTATTACACCATTAACCCACACACTCACATACGTAGACAATCATCTCTATTCACCTCAAGTCAACTGAGCTGACCCTGTCAATGTGTGGGCCTGTGAGGGGATGTAGCAATGTGATTTAGGTTAAACACGCTTCACTGGCTTATAGGTGTTAGGGCTGCTGAACATGTGATGGACAGACACAAACACACACACACATGGTGAGTGTAATACTCCGCCAATATCTCCCTAACACACACACACACCCTACACACACCTACACACACACACACCTGTCGATTG
>JAJHUR010091890.1:4260-15258 GCA_027495735.1 Lutjanus campechanus | reverse complement strand
TGTACTCAAAAGACCAAGATTCCTTGCGAATAGAACATGCGCAGAACACAAATTAATGTTATGTATAAACATGGTAAACATGTTAAAAAGCTATGAAAATAATAATTACTGACAGATTTATGTGTTTATGTTTAATTTTAAAAATACCTGTGGAAGGGACAGTGAATCCTTTAACATAATGGCACATATGAGAGATGTTTGACCCTGGTGAGTGGCTGCAGCTCGTCTATCCAGTCAGAGAAAAACTTTCAAAATATTCGCAATAGGGCTGCAACTAACGATTATTTTCATAGTCAATTAATCAGTCGATTATTCTCACTATTTATTAATTAATTAATAGATGTTTGTCTTTAAAATGTCAGAAAATGGTGAAAAATGTTGATCAGGGTTTCCCAAAGCCCAAGATGACCTCCTCAAATGTCCTGTTTTGTCTGTAACTCAGAGATATTCAGTTTACTGTCAGAGAGAAGTAAATAAACCAGAAAATATTCACGTTTAAGAAGCTGGAATCAGAGAATTTTTTTTTTCTTAAAATAACTACTCAACCTGATTTATCAATTATCAAAATAGTTGGCAATTAATTTAATACTGAATTGATCGTTGCAGCTCTAATTTCTAAACAATAAATGGAGGCCACAGTGCAGTAACTCTAGCACCCCCCAGGGGTCACAGACCCCCTGTTTAAGATCCCTGATCGAAGGGGAAACACTTTATAATAACCACTGTTTATAAATGGTACGATAGTTAACACTTAAGTTGATATTTATTTCACTGTTAACAAATATCATAAATTAGTCAATGATTACCAAATCATGAGATGAGAGATGGAGCGGATATTGTAGTAGTTTAACGGTTTAGCAGCCTATAGATATTATTATGATGCTATTATGAAGTTGACAATGATGAATATAACAACCTATGTCCTTACTCACATAACTTATCTACATGACTTTATGTTTTGTTTTGTTATGTGAACTTACATAAGTCATGTACTTATTTTTGATAGTTTACCTTGACGTTACAAATTTATTATCGATAACTTGACCACATAGTCCTGCACGCACAAAATTGATGCTAGAGGTGTACCAACAGCATCAGACTTAGCACAGGACCACTGACCAAGCTGCTATATTTGACGAGTTGGGAGTGACAGCATGTTGTCCGTTAACATTAACATAAGGCTGAAAGATTCTGAAGTAATATCTAATTGACTAATATCTAGTTTTTTGACTGATATTGCAACTGCAATATGATTTGCGATATTAGAGGAAAGGATCGTTTTTACATCATTATTCTCATTTTAATTGAAAAACACATTAAAATGATTCATTTGAAATGGTATTTTGAGACATACTTTGCCTTAAACAGATAATGAACATCCTGTGGTTTGAAAATGGCAGTATATCATACTGATTTCAATTAAATTTTGATTAATTGTTCAGCCCTAAACTGATGTTTAAAATACACTGTAAATGTTTGATAAGTATTGTGTAGAGCGTCTAGAAACATTATTTGGTTGGCCATTATATAGTTGCAAAAAACAACTGCTTAAAGGGATAGTTCACCACAAAATCAAAAATACATACACATAAATTTTCCCCTGGTCTGTAATGCTATTTTATCCATTTAGATAGGTTTGGTGTGAGTTGCAGTATTTTGGAGATATCAGGCATAGAGATGTCTGCCTTCTCTCCAATATAATGGAGCAGAGGTAGTTCTGGTTGAAAGAAAGTAGTTCTGGTACAGTAGATTCTACTGCAGAAAGAAAGTAGTTCCCATGAAACTGCTCGCAACGAGGTGTGTGGATTATCTTGAGGAACCAGATCATGATTTTTGTACTTTAAATGTACTTTTTTGCTGCTTTGAGCACCACAAGCTGAGTGCCATTTAGTCCCAGAAAGGGCAGACATCTCTATGGCCGATATCTCCCAAACTCTGCAACTCACACCAACAAAAAAAAACTTGATGGATAAAATGCACTACAGGCTAGGGGGAAAACTGCCCCTTTAATAAATTAATTGTAAACCATGTTTATGAACAGTAAAACAACTATTAAGTAAAGTTTAAGTAACTATCAATCTACCATTTGTTAATGATGGTTATTATTAAGGTAATCATTGCATTTTGTTTTTATTGATACACCAGTTTTTCCCACCACAGCCAAGTAGTATAGCGGGACATTAAAGTGCAACACAGGACTGAGATGCCACTGAATTTGTCAGAGGAAGAGAGGTGTTTGAACAAAGTGAAAAAAAAAAAGACTGGTGGCCTTGAAGTGCTATTTCTCTTCACGAGACCTGTAATCACTTGACAAACAACCTCGCCCCTGGGCCTCAAGAACCCACTCTCAGGTAGTGACGGAGGCAAATGGAACACCTGAGGAGGTCTGTCTGGGGTCACATTAGGAAACAAGCTCAAAGCGAGTGATTACACACCCTGTAAGTTCGTCAGATGTGCTGTGAGATGGCCCTGTTTCTACTGTACGTGTTCAGCATTTTCCACAGCTGATTTAAGCAACAACTGGGCTCCACTGTTCCTTCTTTGGCTCTAAATCCCACCCTCTGCTTCCATGTTTGACACTGTAACAATATTCAGACGGCGCTCATCTTGTTAAAATAATGTTGTGGCCGGGGGGAGGGTGGAATCATCTTCATCATCAAACTGAAAGGAATTCACAGCAGGAAATCTGAAAACAATAAGCGACGCAGCCCGTTCTAAGTTCTCTCTCTCTCTCCTCTGTCTTTAATGACTGTGGAAAATGTTCCATTTGGATGATCCGCCAGCTGTGAAACGTCTGTCTCACAGATTTAAACATCTTTCAACTTTAAACATTAACAGGGTTTCCTGACACCATTAGACAGTCTGTCATATAATCCCTTTTCCCGTCTTGACAGGATATTGTGTTACAGACGCTTTTTTCTAAACTGATGCAAAGAATAATGAAAATGTATTTGTTAAGATTTAATCATTGTTGATAAAATGTAAAAATGCTTTAGTGCTTGTTCTCCATTTACTGGGAGGCTTTACTCTTCCTATTGCAAAGATGATTCCTATAGTGTTGCTTTTTATTTCTATAGCATGATATATTTTTAACAACTAGTAATGCTGAGACACTGTATATCATACATGAGTAATTCTTATGATGTGTAAAGTGTTTTTATATTTAAAGTTAGGGCACCCTCTAGTGGAGTGAACTCATATTGCATTGTGGCACATCTGGAGTTGCATGCATGAATGTGCAGATTGCCTTCCCTTAAACTTGGTTAACTGTGCCACTCAAAAATGTATTTTAAATTGTAAGCTTACGAAATGCAGGGCTATTTTGTGTGGAACTTTATGTTTTGGGGGCGGTTAAATATGATAATCAATAATTACAGAGAGGAAAATTAATTGTTTGTCTGTCAAAGCCTGACAAAAGTCACAACACTAGTGAGAGCTGTCTACTTTCTTTTTTTCTATTTTATGTTATTTATCTGCACATATAGGCCCATATACATGTATATCACATCATATACTACATCCTTTTATATACATCAGTCTCTATATATCCTATTTATATAAACTAGAGCCTGACTAATAAATCGGTTAGCAGATATACCTGTCTGATATTCAACTGATATGGGCCTATCACAGATATCTGTATCAAAGTATGTGTACCGATATGAAATATATTGAAATATGTATATATTATTACATAACATATAATGCAGAAAACAATGCAGGTTGGTGGTGATTTAGCACAATGAGGAGCTTCCTGGCAGGCGTAAATGCACAGGGTCCTTTTTGTTTGATAACCTGCCCGTAATTGTCTGACAATATTAAAATATTCAGCAATTGACTGATACTGAACAGTACTGATGATTATGTATCTATTTATTTCATTTCTCAGGGTTCCCCTCCACAATTGGTCAGGATATTGTGATGTCTTGACAGGTCGGGAGCTTTTCTCTTGGGCTTTTGAGGTATGAGTGCAGGGAATGAAGACAGCCAGGCTTTGCTTTCCAACTTAAATTCACAGTATTGAGTCTTCTCATAACAAGACAGCTTCTGATAAATAAAATCAAAACAGGTACTTAAATCAAAACTGAGATTAGGTGTCTTCTTTCTAACAAAACCAAAGGGCTGCTCCTCTCTGTTTGCCTCAGAGCTGTCTCTCCTTCACACACACACTTCTCACCCCAGTCTCTGCACCCTCACTGGGGGCAATCAGTTCATCTGGTTCAGCTGGGTAGCAACCCCTGTCCTGACTCCCCTCCTGACTATGGGATTTGTAGTCCTTGCTGCAGCCATCGGGAGGGGATGTATCTCCCCTCTATGACAACCTCTCATGACATCACAATATGTATATGATAAATTATTTAACATGTTAAATAAAATATATAATATTCTTATTCTTAAGTTATTTGTTTAAGAAAACAGTCTTCTGAGCACCTTTGCGGGTTCATATCAGTGCAAAATCTCTGCACCATCCCCATAAAAAAGTCTACTTTTATTCCAGCTCAAAACTTCACTTTATCAGCCAATATGTTAGTAACTGGTGAATTTTTCCCAGTATCGCTATTAGTCAGATATCAGTCGGGGTTACACATACTAGAGCCACACAATTAATTGAAATACTATAGACATATGACTATAGACATATGACCAAGAAGCTGCAATTTCTTGATGAAGGAATTATGTTGATTAGCATTAAGAAGTACTACACTGCTGCAGAGATGCCCTGGCCTACAAATCTTGCTCTCCAGATGTAAAACATGTTTGCTTGGTAAACACCCCAACAAATGTCATATCATCATGACTTTTTTTTTTTCTCTAAGTGAAAATGAAAATTGCAAGGCAAAAATGGTCATTCCCACTAATCATGAATCATATCACAATTACAATATCTGTCAAAACTTTTTTCTTTTTTTCTATATCATGCAACACTAATACGGTAAATCATTTATCCTTTATCGGTCACACTTTTATTTCGCAGTACACTTGCAAGACGTAACACAAGCAATAACTTGTACCAAATTAGACAAAAACTTGAAATGATATGATCTTTATTAGACAGCAGTTATACCCTTATTAGACACCATACACCTAATGATACACTAATAAGATAAGAAAATTAGAAATATATATCATCTTTATTAGTCAGTATTAGACCCTTGTTAGTTTATTAGAGAGTAATTTGGAACACGTTACAACAGCACTGTGCTGTAAACTACACTGAAATCACATATCTGTTATTTCCCCAGTCAAACACAATATATGCACTAGATTTAACAAGTAAAGGCCAAAGTCATAGAGGCAGAGGAATATTTTGTCGATGGGTGACTGCACAGACTGATTGTAATACTGAAGGCTGATAATGTGATTTGATCAAGAAATAGGTATCGGTCTCGGCTACTCTGCCAACTGTATGAGACCGGAAAAAGGGGGTGTGTAGCAAATAGTGATTTCACTTTAGTTTATAGTGCAGTTATGTTATAATGTGTGCCTGGTTATTCTCCAACAGTAGGAAATAATACACTTTAGTTTACAGTACAGTTATGTTGTAGTGTGTTCCTTATTACTAATAAAGTCTAATAAGAGTCTAATACTGTCTAATAAAGAACAATTTTGTAGCATCTTATTAGTATGCAATTGTCTAATGGTACACTAATAAGATAATAAGATAAGATAATAAGATAATTAATGTCTGATTAGGTGCTTACAGGCAATTGTTGCCAAACTTGGAACACCGTTTGCATCATATTTGATACATGAGTTTCTGAGATCTCTACAACATCAGTATGACCAATACTTTTCTGAGAAAACCTGTTGTATGCCATCCGAGACGTGTCATCTGCCCTCTGGTGGATTATCAGTGCACTGCAGGCAGCAGTTGTGAGTGCAAAATCCAATGGCTGCTTTCTTGCAGTAACTACCACATTTTTGGCAGTGAAATCTTTGCTATTTTTGAAAAAGTTACAGTAATAAATGCTAATTCAATATGGACATTTGCTTTAGTGAGACGACCTTTCATTACTTAATATTTTGTACCTGATTGTATAGTAAAATCATGTTACAAAACAGTAAGTATTAAATATGATACAGCCAGTATATAAAATAATGTATCTATGAATCATCAGTTATCATTATTTCATTGAATTTCATGGTACAATCTGCATTTTACCACGACAATCACAAATACACTCTTGAACAAACTAATTTAAGCATGACATGTCACCTATATGATTCTCAGACGGCTGTTTTCTTAAACAAATAACATAATTAAAGAATATTATATATTTTATTTAATGTGTTAAATAAGATCAGATAAGATATTCCTTTATTAGTCCCACAGTGGGGAAATTTAAATTAAATAATGTAACATATACACTTGTCAAGCAATTGTTTAAAGGCAGACTGAGAAATAATTATTATTTAAAAATGTAAAAAATATATTAAAGAAATAGCTAAATAAAATCAGTTACTGTGTGGTATCAGTCAACTGCTGAATATTTCAATACTGCCAGTCAATTAGGGGCAAAAAGCAACTTCCCTGCATTTACACCTCTTTCCTCTTGTCCTCATAAATGTTCCCCTTTGTGCAAAAATCTAAATCACCCCAAGCATAATTTTCTACATTATCTGTTCTGTAAAAAGGTTTTCATATCAGTGCATATTAGTAACCATATACTGATATATCAGTGATCAGCCTGATATCAGTCGGGCTCTAAAAAAAATCTGTATCGACTAGGTATATCTAAACTTATCTGGATCTGAGTAGATAGAAAACGCCACTTATAGTTTATATGAGTAAATAATGACATTTAAAATGAGAGAAAAGGCTGAAAAGGTCAAAATGGTGTAATTAAAAATGCAGGCTCCTACATCCAGAGTTCTTAAAATGTGCTGAACACACAAGATATTTCAAAACATCAGTCAACAATAAAAACAATTAATGCAGCAGGGCTTTTAGTTAAAAAGTTCTTAAGGTGCATGTGAGCCAAGCTTTATAACTACAGATGTATACAATACCTTGTAAACATCATATAACTACTAGAAATGACGTGCATTGCATTAGATGCGTCACGGCGCACAGTGAGCTACAGGCACATCGATTAAATCACATGGGCTTCTCCAAAGCACTTCTGCAGACCAGACTAGTAATTAACTAATTATTGTAGCAGTTTATGAGTTTATGAGCTGTGTGATGACTGAACACAACAACAGCAGTTCATCATCAACATCATTCAACATCAACATCATTCTTCACTTCATCGTTCACCAAGAAGACAACACAGAGGAACGCAGCAAGTCTTACAGTTCATCAGGCCTGATTTCAGTCAGAGAGCCGTTTTAAATTCACAAAATACTAAATTCAACACAACAAGACTCCCTTCCTCCTTGACAACTTCTCAGGGACACATTTTTTTCTCGCTGTAATCCCTGAGAATGTGTCCTGGTTTGATTCCACCTCTGCGCCCTCATGTCCTGACATTCAGTTCCATCGTTTCCATGGAGCCCAGAATAAAACATAACTTTTGCATTTTTTTAAAATTTGTCCCAGACGCCATCTTTTTTCTGCAACTTCGATGCAAAATTGTTGACACTTTGGTGTCCTCAAACCAAAATAACAGTGTTTTTAAACCACTACACTAACTGTTAACACACTCCACACATGTCCAGGGAACTTTAAGACATTCTGTCCAGAAATAAGCATTTTACACGAACAAATCGTCGAGTGAAAGTAACTTGTGTTTTCCCCAAATCCAAGAGGCCTAATAACATAATGTGAACTGTCCACCTTTAAATTCAACATGTTACACTGACTGCTGCTCGGATATTTCATGTAATGGTTTTAAAGCGGTGCATCAATTAATCAGTTACAAGCGAAATAATAAATATAAAAATCTGTCCTATCTTCACGATGAACGTCGAGCTCATTAGCGTCCCCTCTGAGCAGGTGTGCCTTGTCCAGCTGTGGTCCACCGGTGGCCATTCAGGCTCTCCAGTTTTCCTCAATAGTCCAGTAAATCCAAGTTTAGTTTGTCCAACAAGACTCGCTTTCCTGTAGTTTTCTTCTCAGAAAGAGTCTCCAGCATGGTTTTTCGGTCTTTACATAGTTTGGGTTTGCAGTGGGTCAACAGTTCAACTCGCCAAAATCCAAGTGAAAAATGGCAATTAGAAGGACCTGCAGGCCTTTATATACCTGACCAACGTTCTGTTTCCATGGCGACTACTGACGTGCGCGTGCGTGCGTGTGTGTGACCCTACGTTGATACTTTTAATTTTAATTTTATTTTGAAACTTAAACAATTTTTTTTAAATATTACAAAAATATATTTGATGTAACCTCATTAAAGTCAGATTATTTTATCTGTTCTAATTTCTGTCATTATTTATTTATTTATTCATAGTTTCAGTTTCATTTGATATTATTTTAAGCTTATTTAGAATATTAATTTGTCTCTCATTACAATAATTTATTTTATTTTTACCTCTTCATATCTCATACGTATTCATAGATTTTGCTGTTGTTACCTGCTCTCTGTATTATGTTATGTTATGTACTTTATGTTCCTGATGTAACATGTTCATTTTTGGGGTTGATTAAAGTAGAAAAGAGAATATAAGAGACATTGTATTTAATTTTTCAATTTATAAAAACATTATTATGTTTCTAAGTTCTTAAAATATATTTTTATTTTATTTCTACATATATTTTTTATTTTTCAGTTATTTGTTTTGGATTCAGTATAATAGAGCTGCTCTGTAGCAACATGGAAACCAAGTTTCTTTTTTCTTACATTAGGCACTTATAATTACACAGAGACCCCTACATTAATCCTCATTACTCATGAAAATGTTTCATTTTTTATGTCTTATTATTTATTCATCCACTTACATAATTTTGTTTTGTGAGTAGTACAAACAGCATAGCCAGTGGCAGACTCAGGCTGTCTGAGGAACAGGGACGATAAAAATTAAAATGGGCACTGGCTGTATGTGGTGGGGCATTTTCTCTCACCTAAGAGAAGGGCAAAAATAAGGAAATATTGGAAAATCCCAGAAATCAATGAGTAAGTGGCTTCTTACATATATATACAATATCTTATATAAGGCCAATACAATACCGACAAAACAAACTTGAATTTAAAATAGATGAAAGTGCAAAAAATATATATAAATGCACATAAAAATACTTCCACAGTCGAGGGCCAGACCTGAAAATGCACCCTTTGTTTTCAGTCTGTTTTGATCAGCTGATCTTAGGGGTCTGGCTGGGGTGTAAGGGGTTAAAAGTTCTTTATTATAGTCTGGAGCCAGACTATGTCTGGCCTAGCAGGTAATTAATGAAATATTAAAATGTACTCTAAAATTAGATTGGCAACCAGTGCAGTGATGCTAATATTGGAGTAATATGACAGGACCTCCAATATTAAGTCAGTAATCTGTCTGCTGAGTTCTGGATAAGCCGTGTGACAAGTTTAAAAAATGAATAATACATGCATAGTCTCATTCCTCATTCCAGTAAAATCACTCACCGTTCATATTATTTCACCCCTTTTTCAGGTATGTTGTGTCTTTGGTGACTTGCTAACATGTTAGGAGTGTTCAGAGATTGTTATTGTGACATTTGAGTAAGTTAGAGTGAAGTTTTGTGGCGAGTGATGAAGTTTGTGTGTGTCAACCTGACACCTATGTTACTGAGCTTTAACTGTTTTTGCTTGAAAGCGATATGAGAAAGAGTGAGAATAATGTCACGTAAATATTGTCAATACTGTTGTGGTTTGAATGGGGTGTGTACTGTCTGTTTCTCTACTTACCAGCAGATGTGTTGGATGTGTGATGGGTGACAGGGAGAAAAACAGTGAAACAAAGTTGAAAAGTTACAAACTTTTTGAAAGGGGGGAGGCTGCCAGAAAAACTTTGGGAACCGCTGAATTAGGATATAGCTGTTTGTTTGTTTACTGACAAAGAGCATATCATTTCTAGTGTTTGTTGCTGTAATTTAATATAATACAACATACAGCTTGTTGTGTATGCAGAGTTTCATAGTTTATTCTGGTCTTATTTGTATTTTTATTACTTATTTATTTATTACTCATTCATTTCTACCTCTACTTTTGATCATGGTGCTGCTGGAACAAGTGATTATCCCCCTGATGTGGGATCGGTTATGTTCCGGTCTAGGGGAGCCCTTGACACAACATGAATAGGTGCTCCCCCAGTCTTCACACTCCAAGACAGGCCAGCAACAGCCAAGTTCAAAAGGCCAAAATAACAAACAAAACACTCTAAATCAACCCTAACTTGCCTAAAACAAAACATAATATAAATAAATAACACATCGAATTACCTAACTCCTAAAAAAAAATAGCAAAACAGGAGAAAAGTGGGTTTTGCAAATAAAAAGGCGTCTCCTTCCTACAAACTGCTAGTGTTTATTTACAAGCATTTACAAAGTTTAAGTTTCAACTTACTCTACACACAAGCTCAACAATCTTCCAAAACTCCACAGAGCACAAACTATCTTGTGACAACTCTTTTACACAGCTTACTATGACAAAACAAACCATATCAACATGCTGGCACTTCCTTGTGGTGGAAAGGGGGGGGGGGGCAGAACGCAGTCAGCTCCAAGTTCAAGTAGGCCCAGAGACCCGCCCCCTGACCAATCACGCTGCAGCAATCAGGCACCACCTGCTCAATTAATTCACTCACTCACTCAGAAGAGAGGGAGATCACACACACACACACACACACACCTCGAAGAGAGCAAAAAAAGAAAAAAAGACATGCAAAATTACAAATGACCCGCAGGGTCATAACAGATCAATTAAGTTTGTTTTGTTTTTGTTTTTTTGTGAAGCAGGATATAATAGGTGAGACAAAGAGACATTATGAGACATGACAGGGTTGACATGGATAATACAGACAAGTCTTGGCCGCAACAATGGAGGAGAGCAACATTTGTATTGGACAGCAGGGAATGCAGTCTGAATTCTTGAAGGGGGGGGG
>JAJHUR010091889.1:0-32390 GCA_027495735.1 Lutjanus campechanus | reverse complement strand
CTAATCTACCGACACAAATTCCCCCTGTGCCTCTGAACTTGGCAAGGCTCTGCGCTTAAACGGATTGCTGGGAACTTGCCTTATGTGTAAAAGTTAACTGTATGCGACGCATGAAGAAGCTCTAAAGTTATACAGGGAGCATCATTAACCTTACATATAGCCTTGAAGCCACACTGAGATCAGAAAGTCACTTTAAAAAGGTATACATATTAACATTAGTGCCTTTGACTGAGCGCATCTGTAAGGTCATGGGTCATGCTTTCAGATGAGCAACTGCTGCAAGCTCATTATTGCTGTAACGCTAATGGCTAATGGCCAGTAACTATGGCCACCGCACAAGATAAGACCTGACCAATTACACTAATTTAATACTATCACACACAGTGCCCTCAGCTTGTGTGTGTGTTTTTGCGTGTTCAGCCAGGTCTTTTACAGTCATGTTGTTGGGTAAATGGAGAGTGAAGCCATTGATAACAAGGCTAATGTACAGCAAGTGTAACTGTCCGCACTGCTCAACAGTCCATGAAACCATCTAGTCCCTCTGCTTCCGCACCAAAAAGGTGTTGTGGGAAGTTCACAGCCAAGAGAGGACATTGCTGAATCCTTGGAGGGCCAGAGGCGACAAGCTTGTGGGCTTGCTGATGTCTGTCAGGATTGCAACGAGGGAGGAATGGGTTCGGGAGTGAGAAGAGAGGCTGCATGTGTGGGAAATACACAATAGGTGAGAGATCAGACTAACTTGGAGTGTTGGGGCAGCGATGAGAGCTGGGACCTGTGGAGAGAGGAGAGTGAAGGAGGGAGGAAGAAGAACACTCAATCAATGGAGATGGCTCAGGATCAGACCAGGGCCAAACAGTATCTGCAAATAACCTTTTGAGCTAGCTGGAGTGCTCAACGGGTGGTGTTTGCCCTCTCTGGACAATTCAAGTAGTGTAGTTTAGGCTGTTAAACACAAGTGCATACAAAGCTTGACTTTAAAATACTCCTCTGTGACTGCTCATTGTAAACTACACTGCTGAATGAAGGGCACTACATGTATTATCTGAAGTGTTAAAGGATCAGTGTATAGGGTTTAGTGCTATCTAGCGGTTAGCTTGCAAATTACAAACACCTTGCATCACCCTCCCTTCCAAGTGTGGAGGAAAACCTACAGTGGCCATGAAACTCGCAAAAGGCTCTATCTAGAGCCAGTGATTGGTGTGTCCATTCTGAGCTACTGTGGAGACATGGTGGTGCAGCATGGCGGCCTATATGGAAGAGGACTCACACCTGCTGTAGAGGTAAACATCTCATTCCAAGGTAACAAAAAACAACAATTCCAATTTCTATTGAAAACATACTTGTAAATATTATATTCCATTTCTGCCATATTCTGCCAATAAATCCCCATCTTACACAGGGGACCTTTGAAGGAAATTTTCATTTCACTACAATTTGGGTATTATTGTCACAGCTTTGGTCATCATTTTGGTTATGATAACATTATAATCACCAAAGTAATTACTGACATGTGGGAACATAAAATGTCTGTGGTCAGACGATCAGATTGGGTTTACTAAATCAAGGATGTAAACCACCTTATTTGGAAGTAAAATAAAAGTGACTGCACCCAAAATGTTGGCAATATCCCCTCACTGCATGTGAAAACTGATGAATGATTGGTCAAGATGTACCAAGGAAACTAAAAAAGGAAGAAGGGTGATTAAGCCACTGACAAACTTTATATGTTCCAGACTTTAGTACCAGTTCTATTGAAGCTATTAGGATGCCAATCATGTAATAAACAAATGTGCAGTGTGCTATTCCCTCAAGTTTGTTCTTTTATGTTTCAAGAGGTGTTTCTTCATCAAAGGTCATACAATGTAGATATGTTGGGTTTTAGTGTGCATAACCATTGATCACCCCTAAGCTTCAACAGAACTGGAACCAAACAGAGAATAAAATGTTCAAAATGATGTAATAACCCATCCTTCTTTTTTAGTTTACTTGAGTAGCACCAGGAAGTCAGTCTGTAGACTTTGGTGAATGTTTACAACAGTTTGGGTAAAATTTTACCATTTGAAGTTTGGTGAACCAGATAGTTTGTTTGAAACTGTACAACTGTCTGATTTGCACCATTTTTAACGATGTTCCCAGATTATCAGCAATTAACTTGGTGAGTGCAATCTTATTATTACACAATGATGCCAAAAACTACAACCCCACTTATCTGGAACTAGGATTTTCTTTAATATGCTCCTCTATGACTACTTACTATAAATTGCACTCCTCTGTAAAAGGCGCTACATGCTTTATCTGAACTGTCACACACAAGTGATCTCAGTTAAGTATTTGCAAATACTATCTGAACCAGGTCTGCCAAGGATACATCAGGTCAGTTACTCATAGAACCACACGCCTGCTGCTGGAGTGCCATAAGGTACAGCCGAGGTCTGTTTAACAAACCAACATGCTGGAGACATGAGCTGCAATCGGCTGGACCGCTTAACAACAATCAGAATCAGAGCAGGAATGTTCACCTGCTGTGGGCGAATCAAAGAGAGAAAGAGCGGTAGGACGGAGGAATGGGGCTGTTCAATATTCACTCAGCTCAGCCTTGGATTCTCACGTTTTCATGAGCGAGACACAGCCTTGGTGATTTTTGATAATCATCACTCTTGAAGCAAAACAGTGAGGTGGAAAGGAAAGAAAGAAGGAGATAAATGTTGACGTACGGAGAGAAGGAGAGTAAGGGACAGAGAGTGAGAGAAAGAAAGAGAGATTACCCTACAGGGGGAAATGGAAGACAAAAGAGGAAAGAGGTGGAGTGGGAGGATGGGAGAACAGGGCTCTTTTAGAGCAGCAGCACTGCTTAATTCCTCTGCAGGGGTTCAAAGGGGATGTGTGTGTGTATGTGTGTGTGTGTGTGTACAGCGAATGGGATCTTTAATAACCCGTGAGAAGGGATACACACATACACACACACACACAAAACACACAGAAACGTGCACGGACGCGCGTGCAACGGGGTTGACATTTTCTCTCAGCTCCATTGTTCCCTCCGCCTGGCTCACCTTCACATCAGAGGCAGCAGGACTCATTACCAGCTAGGGGGAATGAAAGGAGCTCATGGAGGGAGGAGGAGGAGGAGGAGGAGGAGGAGTGAGGACCAGGGGAGGAGGGAGGAGATCAGGAGGAAAAAGGAAGAAGGCTGATGCTGAGGCGGGCACCCTGACACAACCCCCCGCCAACTCCCCCACAACATCACCACCGTGCGTGGATGGAATCTGAATTCGCTCAGCCTCTCTCCACTGAAACCGTCCAGAGCTCGGTATGATGGCGAACATGATTTGTTTATTTTCTCTTATTGACCAATTTGTCTTTTTTTGGGAACTGGTCAGATTTACAGCCTGAGGACAAATAACAATATAAACAGGATACATGAATTTCACACAGCAACACCTGCTACAAAGCACTAACAAACAAGAGATCCATCAAAAGAACAGGAAGGCAGGCGTTCATTGCAGAAGAAGATTACTTCTGGAAATGCTGTTTAGTTTAGCTGAAGAAAAAACAATCATTCCAAAATGCAATATTCACCATTTGAGAGAAAAAAATGTGCAAATACGGGATATTAAGGAACACTATTAAAAGGTATGTGTCACCTTTGGATATTTTCTTTCAGTGAAGATAGTTTCATTTGATGAATTTCAGGGAGGATTTTCATTTTGGAATGAACCCTCTCATGAAGCAGAATATACTTTTAATTTTTTTTACAAAAAACATTGACTGAATATGCACTGTTTTCCAGCCCTGATTAAAATTCACACACTTAGTACTAGAACAACTTATCAAACTTGCCCAGTACAACAAAACTTACAAGAGTTTACAACAAAACAGGTCTGTGGCAGCAAGTAGAGGTCCATTTCATGTTCATGCCATATCGGAGTAGCTACTGATTGGCTAGCTAACCAATCTGATGACTCACTGTAACTTTGCCTGGGAAAATGAAAACAGGCTCATTTCATCTGATTTCAAGGAGAAACGGACCTTGTGGCAGACATTAAGAACAACTATATAGAAACAGCAAATCTTCTTGCAGATGGTCTTGTTTACATAGGTCATATAGAGGCATCAGTGATAAGTTGAGACTGCTTCAGTACCTAGTACCTAGTACAAGATGTGAATATATGTCACTTTTAAAGGACCCCCAGCAATGTCTTCAAACATCTTTAAAATGTGGTTTTCTTTTCAACATAGACAAGTCAAGCACAAGCAGGAAATGGGAGAGTTGACCAAGGTACCAAGCTTGCTCAACTGTCATTGGATCACATGGGAAAAAGAGGCAGGACTTAGGAGGGCTCAATTCCAACTTGAAAACCAATATAGATGTCTTACATCACCAAAGGTCTGTTGTTCAGTATTACTGAACCCAAATTTACTGGAAATAGAGTTTCTGAATCATTACTACTGACATAAATAAATATCGAAGACAAGACAGCTCCCCAAAAGTGAAGTCAAAACATCTTGATCGCCCACCTGGTGGCTGGCATCGGAATAGCTCATAAATTCCTCTCCCTCCATGTTAGCAGATGGGACATGAGCCAAACTAAAACTTAAAGTACATGTCAAATGAATTTTCCCCAAAGATGGTTTTCCTCATTTTAGCAAGTTCTTATCACATTGATGCTTGTTTAAGTGTACATTTTATTGACAAGTCTGGTTATAATTAGTTATTAGATGCTATAAAAAGGGGGCTTCATGTCATGATTGACAGCTGAGGCTACGGCTCCAATCCTGATCACAACTGCACAGATATTTTGGCCTCATTTTTGTATAGTGAGAGGAAGTAGAGATGCATAAAATCATACCGCTATCAGGTCATCAACTTGGGAATCTTTCCCATTTCTACCACCCCATCCCTTACACACGAATACAGCAGAAGTTCATTTCTCAAGGGCTGAGTGAAAGCAGAGCATACTTTACCATATGTAGCATGTATGATTGTTAGGCCGTGTTTTATTACCTGGGGTCTGGTAGTTGAGTCTTCTCATCTCCACAGGGTCTGAGGAGTTGGCCAGCAGAGAGTCTTTCACCCCACCTGAGTGCTCATCTTTGGGTAGGGGCGATGCACGCTTCCTGAGGTGGCAGAAACAGACAGTAAGGCGTTAACCACATCATGCCGAGACCACCTACGTGCTTAATAGAGGAGCTCTAACGTAGCCATTAAATCTTCAAGCTAACTGCAAGTGGAAATGACAGGATGATTAAGAATGACATCAGTGTTTCCACTATATGGTTAGAAAAAAAGGACTGAGGGAAATGCACACATATTCGCTGTGTTGCACACTTGATGAGGTTAATGGCATAGTTAATGGCTCTCAAAACTATTTCTGAGGACCAGAATTTCAAGAGACAGTAGGTACCAGGGCATTACCCCCATTAGTTTGCCAACTGGAGTTTAATGTGTTTGAAGAAACGCCATCATTTTCCTGGAGTGGGCTAGGTTGGGTTTGTTTGCCGCTGGATAGGTGACAGCTGCTGTGTGGGTATGTGTACATGAGCGTGTGTGTTTGTGTGTAGCAAAGATTTAAATGTGTGATTTTCGCTGCTGTGTGTGTGTGCTAACAACACATTGTGTTTACTGGCTTTCCAGATTGAGAGGAAAACAGGCGGATGCTGTAATTAGCTCATCAGCTGGGTGGCACAACACTGGGTAATTAGACCAGTTCGGCAGCACCTGCGCTGCCAGGCCCAGCTAGCAGAGGCTAGCACAGCACAGAACAGAACAGCGCAGCTCGGACTGGCTCAGCTCACTCGACCGTGGCGTTGTCCATCAGGCAGAGAGAGGAACAGAAAAAGCAGCCTGCCTGTATTCTAATGTTCAGACAGCCAGCATCTGTTGACATACGCACACAAACAGGCACACAGATGTACGCTTTCCCACCTCTCTCAGTTTCACAACTACACACACTTGCACAGATACAGCTGCAGACTCACAAGCCTTCTGACTGCAAATGGAAATGGGCGGAAGGAAGCATCAGGGCGCCCTGTGGAAATTTCACATCTCATTGCACTCCATTTGCAAGTGGCGAGCGTGGGTTTTAGGCAGGAGCAGGGCCTTCTGTTGACGCCCGGCGTGGTAAGAATACATAAAGCTGGCAGTGCACACACAGCCTTAACCCAGTCCACCTCAGCCGCTGGGTCATGGGCCTCACCGCCACCTGTTATCTTATGCTGCAGGGGCTTAAGCTAATGCTAGCAGCGTGACGGCTAATCTACGACAAGCATCTTTTCCTCTCCAGCCGAGAGTTGAGCCAGACTGTATCCGGTTTTCCCAGAGATCACTACTGGTGAGTTGAGCTGAGCTGGGCTGGGGGAGGGGGTGAAAGGAGTTGGGCATCTGCGATCTGTTCTCCCCCCCCCCCCCCATCTCTCCCCCTGACCCAATCAGATACCAATCTACATGACACTTTAGTGCTGGGCTAAAGTAAACATGGCAGCAATCTCAATAGGGTTATTCATCTCAGGCTCAAAGTGAGGGTTAAGACGTGTGAGAATGTAAGAATACACACACTTATACACACATATGCAGTGTGAGTGTGTCTGCAGTACAGAGCGCGCTTAATGAGGGTAGAACAGGGCCCTTTGTTGAGACTCCTGCCACGAGGAAGCAGGGGAGAGGGGGGAAAAAGTGGAGGAATGGGTCTCGGTGGAAAATGTCAGCTTAAAAGATGGGAACATTTCTTTTTCAGCAGTTTCCCTGTCTGGCATTTACTTCACAATGGCCCATTCAACAGCAGGTGATGCCTTGGCATATTCAGATGGGGCCAATCCTGAAGGGGCACGCTGACACTGGCTGGATAATGAAACACAGCACGGAGACAAACCATGGCAGACAGGACGATCTGAGGAGGAGCACTGGCACTAGATGTGGAACATGCACTGTACACGGAAGTGACCTGGGGGTTCCCTTGACCCCAGTTATCAAGGGCTGCGAAGTCTGCTGCTTCTCATGTCTTAGAAGTCATGTCAAAGAGAACAAATCAGATTAGACACACCGATTCAAACATGATTCCAGCTTTTGTTTCTGCATTTTTTTGTGAGTAATGTTGATTGGATGTGAGAAGAAGCTGACTCTGCAACCCTGAAGAGCTGATGAACACCACCAATTACACAATACAAATGAAAGGGACAAGGGTGACATGAGGTTGTGGCTGATGTCAGTGACAGTACCCACCTTTCCTGTTTGCTGCATTCACAGAGGGCAAAAAGAAGGAGGGGGGGATTAAAAGGTAATTGTTATCCATATGGATCTCTAACCTTTTAAAGAAGAAATCTATAATATACATATTAACGGTAATAAATCATAAAATGAGCATATGTCATCAAAGTTGATATACTCGCTTCTGTGAAAACAATGCTACAGCCGCAGTGTCCTCCTCTGAAATTTCTATGTCCGATCTGTGTTAATTAGAGTTCAACTTAATGTTGAATGTTTGCAGAATGAGAAAGTGTCTGTTTATGAGTTGTAAGAAGTCATCAATAATCTTGTAGGAGTAGATGTTTATAATGGTTAAATGGAGCAATATGTTAATGAAGTCTGGCAGGCAGTGACTGAACTCTAAGCTCAGAGTGTGTATTTTCAGAGCAGTGGGCTTTTGTTTTCAGGATAACAGACTTAAAATTGACAGAAACTGACAGTTATAAACAGCTGATCAATTCTCAGTGTGGGACGTGTTGCTTTTATTGTTAAATTACACATGTTTTGCACTCCTGCAGTATTCCTGTATCCTGCCTGACCTTCCGGGAGTCTGGGGAGGAGGAAGCAGGGGGAAACAGCTCACTTCAACCATAGACTGTATATTCAATAGGATTTCAACCAATTTATTATACTGTCTATGGCTCCAATTCAATATCTGGACTGCTGTACTAATTGTTGCACACACAGTTGTTGCATATGGCTCCTTTAAAGTTTGTTCTAACTCTGCACTGTTTTCAGAAAGCTAAATCCAGTTCTTCCAGAAGTGTAAACCACATCTTGAAAGCACAGCATAAAAAGTTATCTTAACACTCGCTGGAGACTTTTGAGAATAACCTCATCATTGTTCGCTGCTTGTGTTGGTCTTGGCGAATATGCAGGTAGCAATAACAACCCGAGCTAGAGTGTGATTATTCCTTTGCACATTTACTGCCAGTCCACAGTGAAAAGGGCACACAGCCACCTCCCCACAGTCCCTCCTGTCGATCTGTATCTATGTGGAGAAAGGGTTTCCAGACAGAGGATGTGCTACTCAGCAGCGAGCTGTCTCAAGGCCTATTATTAACTGGTCCCTTTCTTAGTCTGCTGGAGACGGCAGCCACACAGCAGCCTGCGAGGCTGTGGATGGCAGGTTGGAGAATAGGCATGATGTGAAATGTAGAATTTGTAATGGAGCCATCAGCAGAAGATAGGGAGGAGAGACTTCATCAGGAAGAAGCCAAGTGAGATAAATAATGGCTAGTAGGTAATAGATTCCCATCTAAATGGTGTTTTTATAGTGTCCAATCCACATTATCATTATTATTATTGTCTCCTACAAATCACTGTTTAATACTAACAAGGTTAAAGACAGTCAAACTGTCCAATAAAGGTGAAAATGGCCCAAAAAAAAACAAACACAAAAAAAAATTTGGTATACAAAATAATAAAAATTGTTTATCAGTTTCCAAGAGTCAAAGGTGACATACTCAAGCAACCCTGAGGATATTAATTTTTTTTACAAATACATAACAAATATAAAAATAGCAAATCTTCACATTTTAGTAGTAGAAACCAGCAAATGTTTGGCATTTTCGGCTGATAAATCACCTAAAACGATTAATCAATTATCCAAATAGTTGTTTACCAACTAAACAACTAATCGTTGCAGCACTAGTCATTATCCATTCATCAGTACCTCCTCAGCACCTTGTTGGCCTGTGTGTATCCACGGTGTGCTGCACAGGGGCAGCTGAAGTGCTTTTAAGAGGTATTGACTGAGCTTTTAGTTAAGCCCTCTGTTGCAGCCTTCTGTTTCTTATTTAAAATGACCAATGGTGTTGGCCAAAACACATTTTTCACTCCTAACTAAGGGTTTTGACAGCCAAGCTGTGCTTTCCATTAGGGAAGCAATGTCAGCTGCCATTTCAACTGACACTTCACATGGTGCTGTTAAAAACGGCCAACTGGGCCAAAATCTTTTGGGTAGAAATAAGGATTTTTCTAAAAGACAAATCAATGCGTGTTTGGTTCCTTTCCCGTTACACTCTATATTATGGTAAGGAAATTGGATGTTACAGTTTGGTCTGTGAGCAGCCGGGGTGCAAGTGGCAGAGGGGAGCAAGTCTCATTACCATTCCTGATGCAACCCAAAGAAACCCACAATCACATGTGTCACTGCGGCTCAACCTCACACAAACACAGAGAAGAATGACTGAGCTCAGCCACTTACTTCTTGAAGAGGAGGATGGCGATGACGATGATGATGATGAGGACCACAGCCAACACCGGCCCCATAACCCACAACATTTCAGGTTGCTCCATCCCCTGAGCCAAGCTTGCTGTCACCTGGATTGGGTCTGAGTAGGGACTGGCTGAAAATGTCATCTGTAAGGGAAAAGAAAAGAGGGAAAGTGCACATCCATGAGAGCCAAGTCACTTCAGAGCTGTAAGATACATGCAAGGTTTTCCCTTCTTATCTAAATTTCAACATTCAATATAGACTTTTCAAATTGTAGAGGAACCACAAGAAGTTGGTCTGAGGCTGGGTTTCCACCACAGGAACTTTCCCCGGGCCTTTGGAGGAACTCAGTGTGTTAGTTACAAGGGAGTTACATTAGAAAGCATATGACAGATGAACCAGCTTTATATGAAATAATCTTTGTTGTACAATCACATGGAAATATGACATTTAAAAACAGCCATCACTTCCTTGAAAAGTAGTTCCTGGGAGTAAAAGTTCTGGGTACTTTCGGTGTGAACATGGCTTAAATCTACATTTGAGTACTTTTTTCTGAACTTTTTTTGGGTGAATAACTGCAGGTTTTATTACTACATCAAAACCTTCAACAAACAGATTCTAGGTATGTTTTTTTTAAATTATGCTAAGATTACAAAAAGATAAATTTGTTGTCATAAAATTAAGCAGTGGCAAACAACAGGAGACAATGACAGACAAGGTAACAGTCTCTTATATTCTTATGTATTCCTAATTATTTTATTATATTCTTAAATCAACCAGACATTTAGTCAGTGGTGGAAGAAACACAGATGATCTTACCTTAAGTAAAAGTAGAAATACAATAGTCTAAATAATCTCTTACAAGTAAAATTCCTACATTTAAAATGTTACTTAAGTACATAAGTATTATCAGTGAAATGTACTTAAAGTATCAAAAGTAAAAGTATTTATCATGCAGAATAGCTTTAATTAAGAATAGAATTTTGCAGTGTTATATTACTATATAATGTGATATTCTGTTTTCATCATTGAAGAATATGTGTAAGAACATTTTAATTTTGTGATTCATCAATGTGAAGCCATTTTCAGTTGTTCTACATACTACTGGGTAGATTAGTAATACCATACAACTTCACATCATATACTTTTTTATGTAAAAAGTAATTAGCAACTGTAAGTGTAAAATAAATGTAGTGGAGTAAAAAGTATGGTGTTTACCTCTGAAATGAAGTGAAGTAGAAATATTAAGTAGCATAAAATGAAAATATTTTACGTACAAGTACGTCAAAATTGTACTTAAGTACAGTGCTTGAGTAAACGTACTTTCTTTTCACCACTGCATTTATTACCCAGTGTTTTCTGTAGTGAATCTAACAATGTTGGAAACAGTGAAACACTAAAATATAAATAGCATTAGCTACAGTATGTCTACCTTGAAAAAGAGGGAATCAAAGTATCTGAGTGCAGATTTCTGGTTTCAGGCACCCTGAGAATCAACTTATTTCATGCTAATAAGAAGCCACGGTTCAAGGATGTGGCAGAACAAGCCATAAAGCTATCGACCTAACTCAAAAGACAGTTCCCCCCAAAACAATAACCATCTGGGTTAATGAAGTTATTATTATATGTCTATTAAAGGATTGCATCACGTTAGAGATGATGACAGAGCAAGTATAAGACAGGAGAGTGAGACAGAGAGGCAGGGATGAGTGTGCATGTCCCTTGGCCACAGAGATAAATGGGGGCACAGGAGAGGACTCATCTCTTCTTCATTAGTGTTCACACCGTGACGGAAGAGGAGGAGGAGGAGGAGGAAAAGGAGGAGGAGGTGACGGCGAGGGTGCGTTTCCACCTTGGTTGTAAATGAGACATCTCTGCGCTCCTCCGTCTTCAAATGACGGAGGGGAGGAGAGGTAGAGGAGGGAGGGATGGAGGGGTGTGTGTGTGTGTGTGGGTGCACGTGGCGACGCAGTGTGGCGTTTAAAAATTGTCCGAAAGAGGTCCGACTGCAGGAGAGCAAGGTGACAGATGAGAAAGAGAAAGAGGGAGGTGTCAGGCATCTGTCATTAGAATACAGCTTGTCTCCTATTGAACGGCGATGGGAGATGGGAGATGGAGGTTGCGGAGGGGAGGAGGGGAGAGAGTATGCAGAGGGGCATGGGTGACATATCGCAGCCCTCGAAGGGGAATTGGGCTCCCAGCATGCAGCGGGAGTGGCGGGGCGGCAGGCAGCGGTAATCCGGATCATTAGCTGCACAGCAGCCTGCTCTTCGGCACACAGGCAGATATTAATTGGAAAGATAAGCTGAGATGAGCTCAAAGAGTCCTGCGCTCTGTCAAATAGTTCTGTTATCTCTTGTACTCTTGGGCAACTGCCGGAAAAATTGACAGTATGGTGTGTGTGAGCATTACAGCATGTCTCAATCATGTACGTGCAAAGTAGTGTGCTCCAAGGCATCAGTGCAGGCACACAATAACTCAAGTTGGAAAGTGAAAAAAATTCACATTTTCATATTACAGCAGTAGTTTACAGCAGTGTTGCTTTGCTTTTGTCTTCTGCACACACGAAGATACACACACCAGGCACATGAGACCGGTTCTCTCTCGTTCTGTGTGCCCGGGAGAAACCTATTATCTAAGAACAAAGAGAAACGACACAGCGGTGGGACACTGCTGGTGTGACGACACCACAAGGCTTCCTGTTCCTTCGGGAGGGCCCAGAAAAGCCTGTAGGATGTGGCCCTGCAGGGAATCCTGGGAAAAAACTTTTTTTTTTGGTGGTGTAACAAATGACTGCAGCTGTGCTTTCAGAGGAGGATAAGGCAGGAAGGGCGAGAGGAGAGGAGAGGGCCGGACACAAAAAGAGAGGGCTTTTTGTCTGTTGGTCACGCCAAAGTAGTGGGATCATCCATTTGAACGGCCCAATATCTGATAAAAGCTCAGTCACGCAGCTCCTAATGCCTCTGCGCTTGCATAGTGGAGTCACAATGGAGCAATGGTGCAGTGGAGGAATGTGTGAGCCTGAGAGTGAGTGAGTGAGTCAGAGGCAGTGAGAGACATGAAAGTGAATATATGTATATCTCTTACCACTCTGAATCAGAGTGTACTTAAGTGTGCAAGATGGACATGGGTGGGTTTGTGCATGTGAGCAATTAGTATTGCCTTCATGTTGATAAAATACCTGGATTTGTGAAGCTCAAAGGCTAATGATCTCAAATCTTTCACTAACAATTATTACTCTTTTTTAGGATATCTTTGAGCAGGTACTGCTTAATGACACTTTGATCAATCGAAACGTCTCATCTGTAGCTAATTATCCTTAAAGGTCCAGTGTGTAAGATTTATGGGTTTACTGGCAGAAAATGACAGAAATTAACTAAAATATTCAGAAGTATGTTTTTATTAGTGTATAATCACCTGAAAATAAGAATCATTGTGTTTTTGTTACCTTTGAATGAGTCGTTTATATTTATAGAGGGTGCGGATCCTCTTCCACAGAGGTTGCCATGTTCCACTGCCATTTTTGCAGTATTTTTACAGTAGCTCAGAATGGACAAACCAAACACTGACTCTAGAGATAAGACAGGTAGAGTAGCAGTGTTCTAACATAACTCTACACTCAGTAGTGGTCTACATGTTTATATTTACTTTTATATGTCATTATTTTAAGCTTATTAACTCCAGTTAATTAAAAAAAACTCCAGCATTTGGTGTAAGTATTTGGAGCTTGTGAAATATAATGCATACCAAAGTAAGAAGGCTACACCTGTTATTTCAATGTGTCAGATACAAGCTGTGAGCGATAATTAAGCTGCCACTCAAAACTTAAGCACCTTCTCAGTCAACAAAATGTGATTACAGATCTCAACCAAATCCTTGGTGCTTAGTTATTTATAAGCTAAGTTGCTTAAAAATATTGAGAGTCAAACCTAAATAGATTTCAGAAGAGGGTAGAATTTGGAAAGTGGATTAGATATTGGATTCAGATTTGATAAAATTTTAAAAAAAACAACATCCTGAGGAGACACAGGGGAGTATATGACTTTGGATCACTGCAGATGAGTATTATTACTGTACTGCAGATAGTGTATTGTAACTGTAAGCATTATGATTGAATGGATGTATTTGTCTGTGTCAATACGTGTGTGCATCTGTCAGTGAGAGAAACAAAGTGTGTAGTTGTGTGTAAAGACTGTAAACAAATGTGTGTAAGAGCTTGTGTGAGCATACGTCAGTTTTTTTCTGAGCCTTTTCTCAAGCTCCTCTGAGCCTCCACAAGTATGTGTGTTTGACTAGGTCGCAGCCACTGAGTGTGTGTGTGTGTATGACTGTAAGTGTTTGTCTGAGACACAGTAAGAGAACAAGAGAGAGTGAGGGAGTGGGTGATGAGAGATGGCAGAGAGCGAGGAGACACAGAAAGACAGAGAGACTGAAGCAGAGGTGTTATGGTAGTAGCAGTATATCCAGTCTGCTATCTGGCCCGTGGGCTACACAACTTCCCCAGTCAGCCTCTGCTCCGCCGTCCCCTGAGTGCAGGATCTGCTACACGCAGCACGGGCACATTTTGTTTCAACTCGCCGTTGACCCCGCTAGCTTTCACGTCTCTCCAAAAGTGGCTTGAATGAGCTGCAGGGGTGTGTGCCAGACAGACAAACAAACAAACATGCAAAGACGCCCATTATGTATCTGCCGCTCCTCTATGGCTCCCCGGGGAGGCTGAGAGGAGCCCACACTCTCCTCATCGTTGCATGACACAGGCAAAGACAGCGAGAGGGAGGAAGAAGACAGGCCAGAGATAGAGATATAAAAACAAACAAAATAGGGAGGTACAGAAAGTGAGAGGGAAAGATGATAGTATGTGTGAGTATGCCTTTATCTGTGAGGAACAGAAATGTAGCTGCAGGGTCTAGCCTACCCTGCATGATGACCCCTCTCTCTCATACTGTAGTTCTCCCTTCATACTTTATTTCCTCCACTCCGTTTTTCCCTCACATGCCCTCTTTCCCATTCAGCACCAGAACTGCACTGTTCCCTCTTTAGCTGTCTGAATAACTGAGCATCCAGATATCTGCAGGCAACACCAGAGGGAGACGCCACAAAGTGACACACTCTTAGATAGACAGGTGCTAGCTAGAACCATATAAGCTTCTTCAGTTTGTACCATAGAAGAACCCTTTTTGGTTCCTGGTTGCACCCAGAACCCTTTTTGTGGGGTTCTTCCTAGAACCTTTCCACCCTCTCAGGGTGCTAACAAGAACCCACCCAGGGGATTCTACCAAAAACTATTTTACATTTTATATAGCGTTTAATCAAGACACACCCAGGAGGATCTACCAAGAACACCTTTATATTCCAAGGGTGTCATCTAGAACCTATCCTTGGGGTTCTAGTGAGAAAATATTCCAAGGGTTTCATCTAAAACCCACCCAGAGGGTTCAACCAAGAACCACTTTACATTCAAACGGTTTCATCTAAAGCCCACCCAGGAGGTTCTACCGAGAATATATTGCAAGTGTTTCATCAAGAACCCACCAAGGGAGATCTAACAAGAACCATTTTATATTCTAAGGGTTTCATCTAGAACCCATACAAGAGGTTCAAATAAGAACCCTTTTATATTCCATGAGTTTCATCTAGAACCCACCAAGGGGATTTAAAAATATGTTTTTTAATCGTTTCACCTATAACCCTCTTCTGAGGGGTCTGTAAAGAATCAAATTATATTCTGTAGATGAGGAAAAAATGGAAATGGTTCTGGGTACCATTTTGGAACTCTAACTTCTAAGAGTGCATAACACAGACGAACAGAAAATCCCATGGCCTGTATTCCTACCACCCTCTGTGAAAAGTTGGGCCTGAATATACTCATACTCCTCGCTAAAAAGAAAAAAAAAACATCTTGTGTTCATAATTCTCTCTTGATATTGTTTGTCAAAGCCTTTTGAATTTTGAAAGAAGCCAGTCTTCCATGTTAAGGGTGTTTTGAGCCCAGAGCACCAACAGAATTAGTGCTACAAAGCCAATTCTTGTTGAGAGTGAGTAGAATATAAATGTCTGGATAGCATTGCAAACAGAAAACTGGTGGTAAACACATTTCAACACTCTGTTTTGGTTTCTGTCTGCACCACAAGCTCACCTCTGCCTTATCAAAAGAAAAGCACACATTAGTACCATCTCCTCCTCTTCCACCAGTTCAATTCCTCTCATTCGAGCTTCACAGGCTGGACGGGACACAATACAAAATTTTTTGCTCTCCTCTCTTCCTCTCTCCAACACCACAACCCTCTTCTCTGTCTCACACATCACACAATATTTCATGCTACCTCCCTCCCTCACTCTCTTCTCGCATTAAATGATACTGTTTATACACACCCAGCATCTATCATCCCATTTCACACTTCCCCCGGCTTGTTTATCTGCCTTGGGTGCTGGGGAGACATGAAGGCACACTCTCTTCTTCTTTCTCTCTCTCATCCCCCTTTTGCCTTCCTTCCTTCTCTTCTTCCCCCCCAACCACTGCTGCCTGCTTGTGGCCATTGATATACGAGGGCTTATTAAACCCTGGCGGTCCTGTTTGATCTACGCTGGGGGAGTTTGGGTGGTGGCGAGGAAGTGTAGTAAAGACACAAGTCATTTACTCCAGTACTTGTTGTCTTATTCTCCCGGGTGTGGTGAAGATCCTGCTCGAGGCGGCTTCTGCCAACTGCTCAATCTTGCCGCGCACTTTACCTCCTGCACCGGTTTGTGTTTGGTAATAAATGTTTGCAAGTGCCGCGTTGGGTGCGACAAAAACAAACACCACTGTGGTATCTGAGTTTCCCAAAGAGTGCGGTTAGGGGATTTGTGCGGCGATCAATGACAGCCTACCTGTAGACAC
Organism: Lutjanus campechanus; assembly: GCA_027495735.1. Taxonomy (NCBI): domain Eukaryota; kingdom Metazoa; phylum Chordata; class Actinopteri; order Lutjaniformes; family Lutjanidae; genus Lutjanus; species Lutjanus campechanus. The sequence continues at coordinate 16,052 of JAJHUR010091889.1, read as the reverse complement.
CCACCTCAGAATTCAGCATGTTTTCATGCACACAAGAAACAAGGTTACTGGGAGAAATGAGGAAATCAACTTGTTTACAAGCAGTGCGGTAATCTTGTTACAGTAAATCCCGTGTTTATTATAGCAGCAGGTCAGTTATAGGATTTCTTTCCTATCCCCTACTGTAGTTTGGACCAAGGCTGGCATATTTTGAGTGAATTTGCGACAAAGTATCATGCTGCAGCCTGAAGAGGTTTCTTTTTTTTCCTGTGGCTTTGGACTGACGGTTCACTGAGAGGACAGGCTCTGTAGTAAGAAACTGACAGTTTATCCTTTCGATGTGCGCACGTGTCTGATTTGATACAAAGTCTGCTGCTCAGCTGTGCATGTCAACTTACTTTCAGTTTCAGTGTGAATCTGACTTTGGATATAATTATTTTGGGTACAAGGGTGCAACGACATGAGTAATCTTTCCTTTAATCCCCGTCACAGCAACACCTTTTCTGTCTTAAGTCTTTCATGCGTGTGTAAAAACTCTGCTATTTAACCGCTTGACTTCATATATGGTGAAAAAAAGCAACGCAGCCCTGGTGACTTTTTCAGTTTCTGTCACCCAAGTAACAAGTGCACATCCAAAAATGAGTACTTCAGTCCAAATAGCAATGAATAGGATTAAGTCCTATTAAATATATGATCAATTGTTGAGGCGAATTGTTTCCTCTGAGAAAACACTAGCTAACTCGCTAGCTAGCCAATCTACATCAGTCCTTAACTAGCTAGTTACATCTGATAGCTAATTAGCAAAACAATAGCCAACTAGCTAGCTACACAAATTGTTAAGTAGCTTGAGTTTTGCCTAGTTACCTTGAGTTGTGACTGTATGTCAGTTTTACAGGTCACCAAGCAATGTCTTTCAATCATATTCAAGTTTTCTTTTTAACACCGTTGAGCCTAGCACATAGCATATCAAGTATAGGAAAAAGGAAAGGAGAAAACTGACTGATGTTCTGCCGGGTATTAAGCTTGCTTTGCTATTATTGGAGCACAGTGCAAAAAGAGGTGGGACTTAGGATGAGGCAAAGAACATGAAACGGGCAAACAAAAACAGTCATTCCAGCCCTGAATGTAAATCTCAAAGGGGACACTGCAGCTGTAGTGTTGTTGTCGAAGTAGTGAGTACTTCAACTCAGCATATTTTCATTATTTCTGATGACATATCATGTACAATTTATGATTTATTACAGTAAATATATTACAGATTTCTCCTTTAAGGAAATTACGTGTCTCATTTGCATGAAGTTTGAGAAATCAGGTTATAGCAGAAAGTCGTCAATAACCGGTTTACTGCAGCAAAGGTAAATACACTGATTGACTCACACTGTGAGTGAAGCCTGATTAATCCGAGTGATTAAGTTGGAAGGTAGGAGGGTGCTACACAGTTTAAGGAGGGGGAGTACACAGAAAGAGACAAATCTTGAGTACCACTGATCCAACCTGGTGTGTCTGGCAGGTGCAGTGAGAGTGTTGTGCAGCGATGGAGTTTAAGCATCTCCTTTGAAGTCAAGTGTATCATGGCTGCCCACTATAGCTTCCTTCGCACCTCCCTCCCCTTGTCAGAGCGAAGGAGTGGGGGATTACTGGGGGGGGGGGTGCTTTAGGGACATTTAAAGCAGCATTTCAAGGGAATCAGGCCTGCTTTACAGACTCCCAAGGCCCTGTGACCGGGCCCTCGTCTCCCTCTTAACTCCAGCCGCACTAATCAATCTCCTCTGCTCTCTTCACGGTTGGGAAAGATGTGGGAGAGGAAGAGACAGAGAGGCAGAGAGGGAGCGAAAGAAAAAGAGCTGAGAGGGAGAGGGAGAACAGAAAGAAATAGGTGAAAAGTCTGGGATTTGGTTTCGGACATGGAGCACTCGCTCCCTCTCCCTCTGTGGTCGCCAAGGGCCCAGCTACTGAATATGCATGGCCCGGGCAGCGGAGGAGCCCAGAGCAATCGCAGACTCTCATTCTTCTTGCAGTGAAGTTTACTCCAGACCATCCCAGAGAGAGCTGAACCTCTGCGTTAGTGCTGTTTGACGAGTGCATGGGGCCTCCACTTAGAAAGCCAAGAGTCTTGTATAAGCATTATAAAGAGATCTGCGCGGGGCTCTGCTGGCTGCTGAAATGGCAAAGCAGGATCTCTGATGTCATTGTGGACTGATAAGGGAGTTATCAGGGCAAGCTGCAATGAATTTTAGAGGTGGCTGTAGTAAAGGGTAAGTGGCAGTAAAAACAACAACAATTTGGCTTGCCACTGCCATTTTATAAACGCTCGATGGGAAGCATGCTCAGAGCCTAGGGAGTGATAAATTTAAATAGTTTGTCCAAAAAACAAAAAAGGTGACACTTACAAATATTCAGAACAGGCCAATTCAGTTTTAATCTAACAAATCCAGGATGGGAATTTACTCTCATATTTTTTGGCATTGTGTATATTTTGGATTTGCACCTTATCAATATTTCACATTTGTACTCTTTTCTACTTTTTTTCTTAACAATTTCCCTCAAAATAAGTAAAGTTATATTAGGTCTAACTCAGAAGCTGAAATACAACTATGCTGTTGAGAGTGACTGTTTGACCGTAACGTCAACTGTAGCCACTCAGACTCGAGCCGGGTGCACAAGAAATCTCGTGATATTTTCATGTGCATCCATTAAGAGATATACGAAGTCTAGTGATACATCAATACATCTTTCTGCACCTTACAGCTGTGATAAACTGCACATTTATATACATATACTACTCAAAATGATAATTCCACTTTTTCATTAAACCAGATCTTATTGTACTATAAACAAAGAAAACTGTGTTCCATGATAGCATTTTAAAGAAGGGTGCCACAAGAAAAACACAATAAAGTTTGATGTTTCAAATGTGTCCCCTGTGTGTACGTAGACTTGGCATCCTGTACAACCTGACTGAGCCAATATGTGACTGATATCTGAAGATTCAAGTGTTTTTACTTTAAGATTTTACAATGTTCAAACCCAGAGAAATTATAGTTTATACAAGGTAATGGTGCATTTCCGACTGGCTGCTAGTTGCCATAACTTCCCGGAAAACATGAGATACATAAGAAAGTGACGAAGGAAGTCAGAGAATGTGACTAAACATAATGTGAATAAAACTTTAATTCATTACCTCATCCATGAACATGATTTCTGCCTGAGTCATGTCAGATTTTCATCTGCAATAGTGGTTGTTTAGCAGTGAACATAACTCCCATGATTCCATGCTACTTCACAATGTCATCTGTTATTGTTTTAATGGGAGAAGGACCCCTAGTTGCAGAATTTGCATATTGTTAAATGTGTGTGTGGTGTGTCTCTTACATAATTAGCAGTGCTGTCTGCCCCTTCGTATCGGAGCACGGCCAGGACGAAGCAGAGATACTCCTGTGAACTGGTCAGGGGCTTGTTGTAGAAACCGTTGTACCTCTTCTCATCACCCAGGGTGAAGGTGGTCGGCAGTGAGGCCAACTTGGCAGCGATGTAAGGCTTCGAGGAATCCAAGTGACGTCTGCGCCTCAGGACAGGACCTTCACTTGACTTGAGCAGCTGCAGAAAACAGAGAGCAAAGGTTAAGGGCAAATCTGGCAGCAGAGAATCAAAGTGAATTGGAACCTGAACTCTTCACTGTTTTCAGAGGAGGAGGAAGAAAAATGAATTTCTCTTAATAAAGAGACTAAGACTGGGTAGCACGTAATTAATTGAGCTCTGTTGCACTGTTAAAATTTAATTTCAGGTTAGAAAATCCAAGTTTAGTCATGTAAACCGAATTAAATTAAATTAATTAAAAGTTTAATGAATATGGCTTGCTACCCAAATTCAAATAAAAAGAAAAAAATGAAATTGAGTACTGTCGGGACTTTATCTAAGTATAGAAGATGAGAGAAACAGTTAACTGTCTGTTGCTATTCCTTAATTAAACATTGCATTGTTTGCTAGCTGGTTTAAAAGTTAAGAAAAGGCAAAATGTTTACTCACTAGTCAAAAAAGGTAACAGAATGTTATACTGTTTGCAAGCTAGCAAAAAGCCTAGTTAGCCTATTCATGATGGCTCAGCAGAGAAACTCCAATTTCTCCTCCTTTGAGAAAAACTGTCGACCGAATTATCAACTGAAGTAAAAGAAAGAAGAGACCTATGAGTCCCTTGACTTACTTTGAGGATCTTGATTATTGTGTTCAATCCATCTCAAAAAGGCAGCCATTTAAAAAAAAAAAAATCACCCTCCTCAAGTGGAGATTAAAACTGGATCACATTTTAAATTTTGTAGCAACAAAATTAAATTTAATCTAGCTTTAGAGTAAGAACTAAACTGCGGTTTAAAGAGAGGTCCAAATATAATATTTCTTAATTTTAAGCTAGTTTAAAGGTTTGGTGCAATATAAATGAAATTTAACCATAATTTAATCGGGTTTAAAAATTAGTCCTTACTGGTGCAATACAACCTAAATTTACTGCATCATACTGTAACATGTAGGTTATCCTCACAACAATCAATCGGACTTCAGGCAAAAAAAATCTTTGTGGGTTGTGAGTTAAAAAAAATCCTAATGAATTCCTATGCAATAAAGTAAATGAATCTCATTCGTACTATGGGACCAGGTCTGGTTAAACCATGCCTCCATATAAGAGATAATGATTCCACACAGCTAAAATGCCCTTTGCTCAGTGATATAACTTTGCAAACAATGCAGCCAAGCTACGAAGTGAGCAATTAGCACTTGCTCCTGCACACAATCTCAGCATGACTGCCAGCCTGGTTAATAAATGAGCAGGAGCACACAGCACTGCGGCATTGTGTTTTCAGCAGCATTTTGTTTTCTGTCAGTGATGTCTCATGTGCTGCTCCAGATGTAGCTTTATTAAATCATTATGTCGGAGGGAGGAGACAATGGCCTGCTCAGTGTTTAATGACTCAGGGAGTCCCATCCCTCTCCTTCTCCTGGTCTCTTCTGTTATTTCTTCAGGGAGCTTGAACAATAGCGATCCAAACCAACGAGCCTCACAGTTTACTTAAAAATGATGCTATTAATATTTAGGCTTGTCATTTAGCTTAAATTCTCTGGTGGGCAGGGAAGACCTTTATTCAATAGAATAATAAAACAGTCATAAATCTTTATCCTCATTTGAATGCCTTATGTAAAACTTTGTTTGGAGTTGCCAAGCCCTGACTGTAAAGACTATAAAGAAAAATATGAAGGTAGAGCAGTAATTTGTAACTGCTGCAATCTAAATAAAGTTTACTTGCTTAACATTTACATCAATAGTTATATAAGATTATTCTCTGTGCTCTCAAACTGTTGAACTCAGCAGATGGGTACTGTCTGCAGACCTGGCGTCCAATCAGGACATTCCCCACCTGCCCGAGTGAGTCATTGTTTAAAATCTCTCTGCCCTGCCACCCACCCCTCCCTGCGCTCAGGAGGGGAGAGATAATTAGCCACAACCAGCGACTTCCCACCCAGTTGGAGTGGGAGATGCTATTGGTGACCCCTGACCTCGCACATTAGCCAATCAGCCGCCGGCTGGCACCCACCTCATCCAGGTCCATCTCGTCTGGATTCTTCCACCGCCGCGTCGAAGGCGACACCGGCACCACCACAATGTAGTACCACCTGCCAAGGAAAATAAAGCCTGTGTTAAGACAGACTGACTGAAGCACATACACGCTGAGATCAAAGTGAACAGGCACATTAATAACACAGTCAAAACATTTAGAAAGACACACTGTCACTGTGAGGCTTGCTGGGCTGAATTCAAAACTTGAGCAGTACACAAGCGGGTCCAACCAAGGTCGAAGACCAGCAGATTGGCGCTGCATTCTCCAATTAATGGCTAATCACTAAGAACATCTGCCATGTAGACTGGAACAAACACTATCCCAGCGAGAGAAGCCTTCAGCTAATAGAGATCCCCATAGGAATCCTTAGGTTAATAGGACCGGCTACGTGACTTCTCGTGTGTGTTCTTTTACTGCAATCATTATAAAGACCAAAAATAGACAGAAAAAAAGACACCAGAAAGACATTTAAGACACTCAAAGTTACAGCTGAATATTTAGGACTTTGGCTTAATTTTGTTTTCTCTTTTAAGCACCATATTGCCCCCATTCTTCAGAATGCCATTTTCGGTGAAAACGTATTCTTTAAGGACTCATATATAAATATATACATATATAATACATGTAATTAATTAAATATTTCGGTCTGCTTTCATTCTTTTAGTTTCTAAACTTGCTATGTGCCAGAAAACACCCTTAACCCAGACAAGAATTCACAATTTCAAATAATTCAAAAGTTTGTTAAAAAATCAATTTTTTAAAGTTGTGTCCCAGGTGTTTGTCAACTCTGTGAGATTTTTACAAAAACATGATTTTATCAGACAGTGTTAGCTACTGTATACCTTAAGGACCCCTGTTTCACTCCTAGTTTCAAACAGGAGAATACTGCTCAAGCACCGATAAACTTTCTATTTTTCGACAATTTCAATCAATAATATTGCTCAGATGTGCCTTAACTATCAACCAAAGTTAAATAAGAATTATGGTTTAAAAATTCTGATTAGCATGAAGAGAACTCTTAGCAACTGTAAAAAATCAAATTGGTGCCCATGACAACAAAAAGTAATTAAAAAAGTTTAACATTTTGTCAACTCCATCAACTATCAGATTATTTCATTTACATTTAAAAAATCTCAAGGAGACTGGTTCATTATGAAATGAAACACTTAACTGGCTCCCTCTTTACTGCAAGAGACCTTTTCACTGGTTGCTCTTTGTCCTCATTTGCTTAAACTATCCTTAATGCTTAAAACAGCTTTTAGTTTTTTCAGGTCATCATATTCATTTAGACACGCTCAACATTTTTTATTGTCCCTAAAAATATAGTCCCTTGTGAGGGACTCAGTATTTTGACATAATGTTACTTGGTCTGTTTATTTGTTTTATTTCTGATTCTTTTTTATTCAGATGACACTTAAAACAGATGGCCTTATGTGTATGCCCTTGTTGATGTTAATATGTCGATCATTTTATGTTGTTGGATTATTTAGCTTATTATTTCTAGTATTTATGTATTTGATGATTTGTGTTTAATGCTTGTTAACCCTCATGTTTTTGTGCAGGCCTCTCATTAAGAGAAATGGAAAAAAAAATCTAACTGAGGAGCAAGGTATGAATGGAGGGAGTACACAACCTACAAACATCTGTGTGTGTGTGTGTGTGTGTGTGTGTGTGTGTGTGTGTGTGTTTATTTATGTTCTGGCTCTCTCTCCTGCCATCTCTCTTGTGTTCTCCACCGGTCTGTCTTCTCTCAGCTCAAAGTTTTTTCCCCACTGCACCATTCAACTGCTTGTAAAATCAGCTGCTGCTGACAGTGAGAGCAGCTGCTTTTCTCGCCTTCTCTCCAGGCCTCGACTCTGTGATTCAACAGTCAGTCAAGTCTGAGAGTGGGAGAGGACATGTATAACAAGACTCCACACGCACACGCACACGCACACGCACACACACACACACACACACACACACACACCCCTCCACTCTCCCATCCCCAATCACGTGCACGCTTTGGCTGTCAGTCTGTGCTGGAGCTTGGCCAGCCCTGACAGCCCTGTAATCTTTTTACCAATCAACCCTGTGCACTCCTCCTACCCATGTGTGTGTGTGTGTGTGTGTGTGTCCGAAGGAACACCTTTACTTGTCAGGGTCAGGACCAATTCTGCTCTGAACAATTTGAGTCAAAAGATAATACTGCTTGACCTGATGTTAAAAGTCTCCATTATCATCAGCTGTGTAAAGTTGGCTGAGACTAAAGTGGCAGTTGGAAGTGTCAAAATAGCTTTAATATTGATCAGCTACAAGTGTGCCACGTGTGTTGCCGTTCAAAGAAAGAAAGGTTGTTTAGTTTTCAGAGTTTCAGTTAAATAAGCTTGTTCAACTGTAACGTGCTTTTGACACTAAGCGGTTGTTGAGGGGCCAAGCGCCACAAAAAAAGGCATCAAAATGTCAAGTATAAATTCTTTTGTTGATTTCTTGTCTTCATTTACTTGTAGTTACAACTGGGTATTGGTACTCATTACACATTCAGTACCCATAAGTATTGACTGAAATAACCTACAACCAAGTAGTATCTGGACATCTCCAGTCAAACGATACCTGCATTCAGTCCTTTTTGTACCTAGATCTAAAAACAAAAGATCTCTAAAATGACAGGTACTTTTTATTAACTGTCAATGACTAAATGATTCAGCCATCGAACTGCTGGATGATTGGTGTTCATCATATTTGTAGATATGTTTTGCCTAACCTAAATGTGTTTGTGGCGGGAATCACCATAGTCTCCACGATAAGATATGTTGCAATACTGTGCTGTATTTTTTTTTCCCCCAAAATCCCTACTAAATATCATCATATTCTTAATGCCACAGTGTGGTATTTGAGAGATAACACTTTCATTACTAATTGGCAATAATTTAAACAGTCTGTCCCTCTTACATTGTACACAGGTACCCTGAAAACTGATGGACTGCTTTGTCTCTGTAGCAGCCAAGAATCAAATACAAATGAAGCTACATTATCCCTTATGCTAATTCAAGCCAGCAGTCATCATCTATTGGTGGCTTTCTGCCCAGAGTCGGAGCTAATGCCTGTGCGTTCTGTCCCATGTGTCTCAGTACTGACCTGACACGTGTGGTGGTCTGGACCTTGGGCAGGTTGATTGTCATCTTGCCACCCTGAGCCTGATGTGTGCTGGGCTTGGTCTTGATCAGGTCGGGGGCTGTGCGGATGGACACCTGCTGCTGCAGACCGCCAGCGATGTTGCCCCGGCTCGTCAGCACAAAAGAGTAGTCAGTGTCTGGCTGCAGCTGTGTGATCAGCTTCCTCTTCAGGTTTCCCTGCACCTCCACACTTTGCTGGTTGTACAAGATCTGTGAGCACACAAGACAAGTTGGTAGTTATGCTTTTAACTTTATATGCATGCAAAAAATGCTCTGGAAATCCTCCAGACCCAAATGGAAAAGAAATAGAAAAAAATCTTATGAGGATTCCTTACTGCCTCCAAAAAGTAAATGTTTATGTTTCATATGTATTGTATTTCTTAGTGCATAGTGCATAATAAGTACATGACAAATTAGGTTTTCTGTATATTTTCAAAAATGTTTGTAGTTTGTGGTACATTTTAAATACATTTTTAATTTATTCTATTAATACAGGCCAATGATACACATAGCCCTGATGACAATATTAAGATGTGTTATAACTCTCCATATCTGTATTTTTTAACTAAACATTTAAATTAAGATATAGAGATATAAGATATATATATGATATATGCTTTTTATGTACAAATATATATAATATGCATGCAATATATAATATGTTTTTGCTTAGTTTTTTTGTCTGTTTATCTCATATACAGTATGAGACTTTTCATGTCTTGCAAGGTCTTTATACTATACTTGCAAGATTTCTGTTTCACTAATTGTTGCCCAATTCTTAATTTCAATATTACACATATGTACTAACGATATTGTATGTGATTTGACTGTCAGATATAATACTTAGAAGTTCCCAAAATATATTATTACACAAATTTACAATGGATCTTGGATTTGGTATTTGGTTTGAGATAAAACATAAACATTTAGTTAAGACTCTCTATATCTTTTCAATATGTGGACAAATGCAATGCCCTCTTCTCTAACTCTGTCTAACACACACTGTCACACACATTTTTTACACTTCAAATTGTCTTTGCTCCATTACCATGGGGTGGGAATTGATCTAATATCATTTGACAGATTATTACACCTCATGAATGAGCATGAATCTGGCTTTTCCTATTTTCCTGTGCAAATAGGAAAAGTCACTGCATCACACCCTGGTGAACGTGTTAACAGCTAATAGTGTCTTGCTGCAAAGCAATTATGTTAACAACATATGAACAATGTATGTTATACAATGACAGTAATAGCTTTGCAATGAAAAAAAAATCCTGTTACCATTCATGTATTATATTTAATTTGGTGGTTAAGATATAAGCATTATATAATATTTTAGTTTATAAACTAAAACCAAAAGATTTTTTTGCTGAAATCCTGGCACTCACCTTGAAAGGCACTTGGGGTCTGTAGTTCGGTGGCAAATCCCATGTGAGGAGGACAGATGTTTTCATGACAGCTTTGACGCCAAAGTTTAGGGTGGGAAAATCTAGGGTGGGAAAATCCTTCGATTAGTATCTCAAGTATGACATCATGTACACCACAAAAATGTGCGTAATTCAATTTCACACTACGGTACAGCAAGTAAACCCCCTCAGTAAACAATGTGAACATATTCTGCGGTGATACCTTAAAGACCAAACTTGACAAGCCACAGGGGGGTTCGAAGAACATCAACAATCTCATTCACGCTTGGTTACAGATCACATAAAAATAGCCTTCATTTCCCTAAGCCTGTTCCATTCATTACACCCCGCTTGCAACAAGACGTACAACAGATCTCTGCGATAACAAAGAAATGTACATGGCAGTGGGACTGACAACATGTGTCTTAAAATAGGCATCACTCACAACTGCTTATAAATAAGAAATCTCACATTTATAAGATTATAAAATGCATGAGGAGATCCATGCTGGGTGCATTTTAGATTTGTGTCTAATGGGAGGGGGGATGAGGCGGCATGGTAATGTGACTGTAGCGTGTAATGAGATTAGTACTCTATAAATCAATAAACACAGTGCTGTACTGTACTGAGTGCTAGATGAGAAAGACATGGCACCGATAAAGCCGGAAAAAGAGACAGTTATAGAGTTTTCATCATTTAAGCAGCTGATGTGTTGTTCATGTATATGCTCACGTATGTTTATCGGGATATATATATTGCATATAGCTATTTAGCCTAAAAATATTGAGATATTATTTGTAAGCCATATCGCCCTGCCCCAGGCTGCAACTAATGATTATTTTCATTATCAATTTATCTGTCAATTGTTTTCATAAAATGTCAGAGAAAAATCTTTAAGGTCTTAAATTACTCAAACCAATTATCAAAATAGTTGCTGATTACTTTAATAATCTGTTATTAATCATTGCAAGTCTACTATAAACAACCAAAATCATGTTTCATAACAATTTTACAGCAGGATGACAACACAAAACACAAAGTTTTATGTTTCAAAATGCGTCACCTTGGCATCCTATATTTGACTTTTACTTCTTTATCTAAAAAGCTATTCAGTCAGCGTTTTATTATGAAAGTAATGCAGTTACAACTTCAAGCAGTTTCAAGCACTTCATCCAAAATCCAAGCACTTTTCATACCTTGAAAAAATACACACACATTGCAATTCAAGTGTCTGCAAGGATTTCCATCACTCATACGAACCCTGTGGGTGTGTCATGATTACGTGAGCCTGTCTTAAACCCTGATTTTATGTTTTCAAATCAAACACCTCTGACATATTTATGTATAAATGTCAGTCGTGTGTGACCAGTTATCCTACCGTTCGACATGGTCCTGCTCTGGATGCTGGGGCTGAGGGGTCCCCCACCCTTACTGGTGAACGCCTGCACCCGGATGTCGTAGGTGGTGTCAGGATTAAGTCCCTGAATGGTCATGTGTGTGTCGGCTGTGCGGTTGGTGCTGTTCTGCTGACTGTTGATGTCCCTGTACACAACCACGTAGTAGATGATCTTGCCGTTCCTTTCAGCCAGCAGTGGAGGCTCCCAGGTCAGCTGGGTGCTAGACTGCGTCAGTCCAGTGACCTGCAGGTTGAATGGGAAGCCCGAGGGCACGTCTTCAGGGGTGATGATCTCTTTTACGTAGGCCTCACCGATGCCGGCGCGGTTACGGGCGCTGAGGCGGAAGACATAGGTGGCGCCTTTGTGCAGCCCAGTGACAGTGTAATGGTCATCTGTCTTTCTGAGCTCACGTGAGGTGTAGGTTTCATCATCAGTGCGTTTGTACTGCAGCTGGTAGCCCATCAGCTCTCCCACCATCTCCTTCGGAGGCTGCCACTGAATCAGTGCCGTGTTGCCCATCGTGGTGCTGATCATCATTGTGGGTTTACCTGGCACTGAAAAAAGATGGAAGATGCTATTAGCAACCCAGGTGTCAGTAGACAACAATGTTATTCGCTCCTATGTGGAATAGCCGAGGTGGCTATTGACAACCACATTTCAGAGACAACCCATAATCTTTTCCTAGGGATGTAAGGATATCAGAAACATTATGTATTATGTTAATACCCTAATAAAAAGTCCACAACATATTTCTCACAATATTAGAAAATCAAAGAAAAATTACAACTTGAAAATGTATTTATCGTGCAATAAATCTGGTGTGCACAGCATTTTTTGTTTCTTTAAAATGAGTCTCTTCTTTTAAGTTAAAGTGCTCCTGCTTTCCTTCTTTAATAAAATAAAATATAAGTAGCCATCCATGACCAAAGCGTGTACAAAAGATTGGCATGAATTGTTTTTGGCAGTGACTATTTGAAGTACAATTGCGAAACAAAAATAATGCATCAGTCAAAAGCAGTCCTTTTATAAAATGAAATAAATGAACCATGCAATATCGCAGAGTCCAGTGTGATACTGAGGCATTTTTTATTGCAACACTGCAATAATTGATATAATGTTCCATTCCTATCTTTTTTACACCTAAAATAGTTTTGGTGCTGAAACCTCACCAGACTGCTACTGAAAACTGAAACTAAATACCTGCCGTGAGACTGTCCTCCTGGTGCAAAGAGACACTCCAAAACAGAAAAACTGATGTAGATATAAGAGAATACGGTGTGCTATAATCTTCTAAATAAGCAGGAACTATTTTAAACAACCCTAAAATTTTTAGTAATAGTTCAGCATTTTGGGAAACAAAATTATTTGCTTTCGGGCAAAGAGTTAGATAAGAAAATTCCTGAAAGATCATTCATACTTGATATTATGGCTACAACTGGCATGCACCCAATATTTCTAACCCTCCTTGTTTGTTTTGCTGAGTAGGATGTGTGATCCTTTGCACAACATTGGCTCCAGCTGGTGAGGTGTTACCCATCCTCACTTCCCGCCTGCTGTCTGATGGGTCAGGGATCCTGTTTGGAGTAGCACCCGGTCCGGCTCTCCAGTCCAGGGGATGCAATTTGGGAACTGGAGTTATAAAGCTTGGCCAGCCTTACAGGCGGCACGGATGGTACTCTCAACCTGCCAACGTGCCTCTTGTTATTGTGTCAGACTGGTAGATGTTAATTATTGTGTTAACTCTGTGAAACTAGTATTGAGGCACTCATTAACCACCTGGGGACTGGGGTAGGTATTGTTCCAATAACTGATTACAGGCAGACACAAATTCTTTTGTTCAGAAACACTAGACTCAGGGGTGCTGTTATGACTGTTTTTGGTTTTCACTATGTAACAACAGTTTGTGAGGTTTCATTTTCTGTTCTGGTTTCGTTTAGGAAAAGCTTCTCGAAGCTCTTATTTTAAGATTCTTCTGTTGGTTACATTTGTTTCTTTGATTTGAACAAAATCCACCAACACTTCTTCCCTTGTAGTCTGCCTCATGTATTTTTGTTTGTAACGATTATCTGAGCTCCTTGTTAATAAATAGCTTTATGTTAAACATCTATTTTTATGTTGCTTCCCTATGTTGATGGGTCGTAACACTTGAAAACTACCCTGTATAACAAATATCCACCAAGCACTTCAACAGCAGGTACTGTAGTTAAGGTAACTAGTCTGGGTGTTGAAGATAACATACATGTAACAACCCACTAAACTAACATGACATTCCAGTCACACAGAGTCTTCTAATCATACCACTATCTTGAATGTGGGAGACAAAGGTTATCAGTTTTACGCCTTGAAGATAATAGCACAGTATTCACTGTAAACAGATAGCACATATCCTATGTTCTACATGATAACCCTGATAAAACTGACTCTGACCTGCTCCAGTCGTGGTGATGACTTTAGCTTTGCTGCGAGCTCCATCTCCCTTGGTGGTGTACGCTGCCACAGTGACAGAGTAGGTGGTTTCAGACTGCAGTCCACCAATGATGGCCTCCTGCAACAAAGGAAAAATCACAGGGTCAGAGGTTAAAAGGAATCAGTGAGCCTGAGCGAGACCGCCTCAACGGCAAATAAAATAAAAAAAAATCAAAAAACACAAACAAAACAAAAACCCATCTCACACAAGCTCCTATCCCCTCGGAAGAACACACATCACCAAAAGAAACCATAATAAAATGAAACACCCTTCTCTATCCACGTGTAGCTTCTTGATCAATTTACCTAAAAAAGAAACAAAACATTTGAGGCATTTAAGAGAAGTAGGAGCAGGAACTTTTCTTAAGACAAGAAAAACTCCTGCGCCCAATTGTAAGGCACACTCTGAACCCATTAACCAACAAACCAACAAAGTGAACCAGAACATCACCAATGTGTCAGTGTTCATGTCTGCTGCATGGATAAGCATGAGACTGTACCCAGAGGAGCTTCGGATCATCACTGCACTGCAGTTAAAAAGCCCACAAATAGTGCACTTCTGACCGTGGGACATATCGTAAAAACTCTTCATTAATGTTAATAAAACGCATCAGACAGATGTTACATATTTATTTTTTCAATAATGAAATTGGATTCTTGGTATTTATTGTCCTCTGGATTCTCATGCAACTGGGTTGAATGTTGAACACAGACACACAAAGGTGGTTGAACACATCAGTAACTCAAACAGACAGCAGAAAAACAACAAACAGCTGAGGTAACACACTGTTATTGGTAACCTGCTGCAGTGCTGGCACTCACTTCACCAGACTGCATCAGTCTGAATAAAAACACACCCACACACGCTGGAATTAAACACTCTGTGAGCTTGAACAAAGCCCATATGTAAGCAGACATACACACACGTACATTAATGTACACACTCAGCAATGTATACTGTATGTAAACACACATTATGAAGTATGCATGCACACTATAAATGTGCTCATGTGCACCCACACAATGATACACGCAGACATGAGCACACACTCGATACTGAGAACAAATTAATGCCTGCGGCTTGAGCACACATGCTGGAGTTGTCTGTTTCTGACTGGGGCCACTGAGAGGACGAATTCGCCAATGCCTACAAGCCTTCCTGCCGGAACTCCTCGCAAACTTCTCACGCTCTTGGAATATTATACGGCTTTGCCCTAATGCTGTTTCTCTAACTAATGAAGTTTTAATTTCCTAACCATAGAAGAACATTTAACAGTCTATATAAGCCAGCTCTGTATGACAATGCTTTTTACTGCCCCTCTTTTTAAGGGACATTTGGTGCTCCCATACTAGGCTTTAAGAGAGACGGGGGAGAAAATGCTAAATTACTGTATCATAAAACCATTTTAACTTTATGGAGGAAGTCTCATTACTTTAATCATACAAAATAGCTTTAACAGTCTCAGCAGTGGCGGCCGCACAGATCTTTTTCCCCCTATTCTGGCAAGGTCAAATCGGGTCTAGTAACACTTTTGAAACTCAGCAGAAAGTAGAAAAAGCGAGGCTTCAAAGTTTCCTTCAGAGCAAATGCTTAGAGCAGCACCAAAGGGCATTACAGAGATTATCAAGTCGACTAGTTATAGAAATGGATTCTTCGCCTACAAGCCTCCCTACACCACCATACTCACTTGGGCGGAGAATGCCAGGGGAAAATCAGGCAGCATTGTTATATACATTCAGATAAATTTTTTGGGACAAAATAGCTTAACAGATCATAGGGAGAAGTGTCCTCAGTAACATCACGTCAGTCCTTCCATCAGACCGTTTTTAGGCATTTTTTTACAATGAAATTGAGGGAGTAAGTGAAACTACAACATTCAAGGGGATTCGTTGAATTTGCATTAATTGGTATGACTGCAACATCCTAACTTCCTGAAGGGACCATCTAAAGGGCACCGATACCTAGATGTCTTCCCTCTATCTCTGTCATTAACCTTATTTAATTATTAATTATGTTTTTGTTTTTTTTGAGCACAGGAT
>JAJHUR010091887.1:0-10121 GCA_027495735.1 Lutjanus campechanus | reverse complement strand
GCATTTACGCACATGTGCATGTAACGGCATGACAGGCTGTAAACTTTACAAAGTCTCATCATCACCAAACCACAAAATTGAGTGATGCAAGATCAAATACAGATTTGTCAAAAATTAATGCAAACAAGTATTTCAGATTTTGTAAACATAAAATCTCAGAATGTTTTTTTTTCCATGGCACTGTGCTGTAAATCAGATACAAATAATAATCAATCATTTTGCTCATACTGCTGGTTGGAACTGACATCCTTGTCAACATACTGCACATGATATATTATTACCTACCCCTGCAATACACAACAGATGTATGTATGCGTTGTGCTTCTTTGAAATACAAAGAGACTCTCTGTTTGGCTCTCTGATCTGGTTAAAGAGATTGTATGTAGCTGTATAACATCTATAACAACATTTTGTGATGTTGTTTTAATTATCATCAATCAGCAACACTACTGCCAAGAGGATTAGCAGCCTCCACGCTGCATTTTACATCATGTGCCTGTGCCATCGAGCTGGATTTGGCAGGAAATCTGAGGGAATTGTTTTGTGGTGCAAACCTGGGAAGAGGACTGCTGTTCTTACAGGGAAAAAAAGATCATGTTGGGAACAAGAGAAGTGTGTTTTTTATGGAGAATATGGTTGTAATGCTGGCTAGTGATTTATTTTGTGGAGTCTATTGATTCTGGAGGATATTTTCGCCTAAAAAATTGTGATCATGTTCACTTAACGAATATTTCAGAGCAATGTATCTATTTGTTTGAACCTGACGTGGCTAAAATATATCAGACAGGAGAGGAATAGAGAATCTAAATGTAGATGCTTGATGGATACGTACAGATTAAGTCAAAAGTCACTCATTCTCTCTCTTTCACTCCTTTTCTCTCGCATGCACACAAATCCTGTGTGGCGTCTCTTGGAAGTGCCTGAATTGGAAGCGACATGCTCATTTTAAGCATCACACTGGGACTGCCATCTCAGTCAAAGAGCATGAACTGTTGGAAATGCTTACACTGATTACACCGTATGAAACATGGATGAGAAATAATCTGTACTGCGAGTGGCTGAAAAATTCTCTGTCTATTCTCGTCTTTTTGTCCCGGTAGTTTCTTAATAAGTCTATTTCTCTCTCTCTCTCTCTCTCTCTGACGCACATACACACACTGGCCTGCTTGAACCATGTGTGTCTGTCACGCCCATGCATGTGTGTGTGTGTGTGTGTCCTCTTGAGGACAGTGGAGTCTGATAGGAGAAGTCAGTGTCAGCCCTGAGGGAGGATGCCTGCTAATAGAGTTTGCTCTGTGGAGGAGAGTGCTCTAAGAATGCAATGTTGATGTGTTCAGCTCTGTGTGTGTGTGTGTGTGTGTGTGTGTGTGTGTGTGTGTGTGTGTGTGTGTGTGTGCACGCGAGCATACACGCATACACACAGCTCATAATGGTCCATCAGAGGTTTTTTTTTACTCCACTGCAAAACAATTTTTGTAGACACGCACACACGCACACACACACACAGCGAGTGTGAATAAGGTCTTTTATGTTTGCAGTCTGTGTGAATGAGAGTGTGCAGCTTCTTATCAATATTATATCGCATTGCTGCCATATTCTGCCAATATATCCCCCTAAATCAGGGATCTGCAACCTTTATGATCAAAAGAGCCAAAAAAACAAAACAAAATCTGTTTGGAACATCAGCTGAATTCTCTCTTTTCCCTGAGCTTTTTTTTTATTTTATTTTTTTTATTTGGCATCCATAGCGAGCTTATGGAGCCACTGTCAACATTTAGAAGAAAAAGGCACCAAGCCACACATGTAGACTATGACACATATTTTAGTTGCTGAAATATTTTTTTAATTTTTTTGATATATTATATATTTTTTATAATTTTGTAGGCTACATATTTTTACAGCTGGTAAATGTAAGAATCACTTTACACATGAGTTGAAGTAAACTTGAAAAGATTTTTGCCACTTTATAAACTTTATTTAGGTAATTTACTTTTCTTCTTTAGATCAACTTGAATCTTTGAGTTTTTGAAACTCAAAAAAACTGAATTTCACAAACAGGTCACAGTGAAGCGTGAACCTGATTTGTCATTATTTTGATGCCTGAAAATTGAATAAGCTTGCTGTATATTTTTAAATTGAACTATTTGGGTTTCTACAACTTTGTTTATCTGAAGAAGACAAGTAAATTACCTGAATAAAAGCTCAGTAGCTGCTAAAACTTTCTCAGAACTAAAGAGTTTGAGTTTGGCTCAAAACTCAACAATCTATTGCAGTAACATTGTCTTGAAATTTTGAGTTGTCTCAACTGTTTCATAGACCAACAACAATGATTAATGAAAATATTATTCATTTCCACACAATTTTTTTGCCAAAGTCAGTGGAGAGGGGCTAAAGAGCCACACTGGACCTGTAAGCACTTTATTCCAACCATCTAAAGCCTGACACATGAAATAATTGCCAGAAAATTCTTTTAATTTTAAATTGAAGTGTTCATTGGACTCTATCATGAAATTCAATAGAATAATTATTGAGGGACTCAGATAAATGATCTTATTGCTGTATCATATTTGACACACACATTTTCAACATGATTTTACTATAAAAATAAGTTACAAAATATTAGGTAATTATAGGTTGTGTTACTAAAGTAAATATTCATTTTGAAAAATTGGTAACAACATGAATGTTATTCTTGCAGTAGCTTTTTCAAAATGAGCAAAGACTGAAGAGCAGATAAAAGATGGGTAGAGGGGAAACACACACAGCTCTTGTTTGGTCTCTTTTGTGGTTCAAGCAATCAAACCCCCCAAGAATCCAATTTCAAAGGAAAAAAAAGAGTCAATCATTCAATTTCAAGCTGGAGTTTAACTCTCAAAAGGTAAACTTGTTGGACCTGTGTGTAATTAAACAAGTCGATAAGCAATCACAAATCTCTTCAGAAAATCCACAGTTAATATCCACAGAATATTAAGGATGCCATCTCCCCTTGATCAGTTTCACAGACTACCAAGGATCTATAACACACCAGAGTCTATAGAAAAACAGGCAGACTTTAAGAAGGCGAGACTCGGGGATCGAGGATATGGCGATGAACAACTACACACAACAATGAATAAAGTATGTGGAGATTGAAGAGTGGAAAGAGCTCCTTCTGCATCTTCCTTGAAGCGATATTTCACCCCAGAATGATAATCCATCAATTTGTACTCACCACTATGCTGATGTGATGATGGGTGAAAATCTTCAGTTCACAAAACAATCCTGGAGTTTCAGCAGAAAACAGGGTTGCAGCCAAATCCAGTACAATGGCAGTGAACGGAGACCACGGATAAAATGTAAAAAAGAAAAAAAAGAACACAAAACAAACACAAAATGTCTCCATCCTGCTTGTGTGGTGTAATCCAAGTGTCCGTGAGCTGCGACATTAAAATTTAACCACAAAGGACAGCATTTACACCATGTTTTTAGCTGAAATGTCAAATGTAGCATGTAGCAGGTAGCATGTAAACATGGTGTCGATGTATCGTGAGACTTCATATATCTCTTAATGGATGCACGATACATCGACACCATGTTTACATGCTACCTGCTACATGCTACATTCGACATTTCAGCTAAAAACATGGTGTAAATGCTGTCACTTGGATTACACCACACAAGCAGGATGGAGACATTTTGTGTTTGTTTTGTGTTCTTTATTTTTTTACATTTACATTTGATCTCCATTCACTGCCACTAGCTGCAACCCTGTTTTCTGCTGAAACAGGATTGTTTTGTGAAGTGAAGATGTTCACATCATCCTCACATCGGCATAGTGGTGAGTACATATTGAGTGGATTATCATTCTGGGGTGGAATATCGCTTTAATATCCTTGGATAGTCAAACATTAGCCTATCCTATCTAGTGACCAACAAATCGGTGAACTGTAACGAACAACGATCCTCCTCGGCTGATCTTTTATAGAGGAAGAAACTTGAAAGACCGACTGGTACACTCAAATTGCCTTTATACCAAACCAACCCAACTATTGCCATTCTTACCAGAAAGTGATCTCAAATGTCATCACAACGTTGCACGCAATGCCAACAAACAACTAAGTGATTTACTAAAGGTCTGCATGTGTAAAAAACATGCATAAAGCTGATATCACTCACAAACAAATGTACAAGCTGATCTAATAACAGTGCACGTTGAGGATTGTGTCTTTCAAATGTGCAAGACAACATGCACTGGCCATTTCCCTTATCCTTGTGTGAAAAATACTGGGAGGAGAAAATGCAAATCAGTTGATTTAGAACACGCTTTGCAATTATACCAAGCCTGAAAATAATTTAGTTGATTGTACAGACTGAGTGTGTATAGAATACGTTTGATGGGAATCGGCCCAGTGTTGTGCACAGATGGCTGCTGTTATTGTGGCGAGGAGGAGACACAGGTACAGTGAAAGAAGAGAGAACAGGTGTGTCCACTCGTGTTAACATTTTTGGAGTGACAGAGGCAAAAATAAGTCAGACATATTGCCTATCCAGCATCTACCAAAGCTGTTTTTCAGGCGTGCTGCCCAGTCTTTAAAGGGATAGTTCACACAAAAGTGAAAATTCAGTGATTATCTACTCATATTCATGCCAATTAAAGGTCGGGTTTATTTTGTTAGTCCACAAAGCACTGCTGGAGTTTCACAAGAAAGCCCCAACATGCCATTTACACAGCATCACACTACACACACCCAGTTCAGACAGAGTGCATGTGCATGTGAACGTGGCTCCAAGCTGAGCATCTACAGTGAAGATTCAGGCTGAAAACATGCTGTAAATAACTTTTATTTAGCCAACTTGACATGTCGGGGCTTTAGGAAACTTGGGTTACACCAGACGAGCAGTATGGAGGCATTTTATGTTTTTATTCTGTTTTTTTTGTTTGTTTTTTACATTTGAAAACTGGTCACCATTCACTTCCAGTGTTTGGGAGATTCTCCAACACTGTTTTCCTGTGAAACTCCAACAGTGTTTTATGGACTAAAAAAGTAAATCCAACCTTCAATCAGCATGAGGGTGAGTAGACAATGACTGAATTTTCATTTTTGGGTGAACTATCCCTTTAATAAATCAGGCTGTAAATGCATTTCCTTCTTCCACCCTGTTACAGGAGTGCAAAGAATCATGCACATTATCAAGTGTCTTTGAGGTAAATCCTCATGACCAGAAGCAACCTTATTGTAAAAAAAAAAAATGCTTGCTTAGGTTTTACTGGTTGTGTTATTTTGCAGGCTGCACTGTGCTCTGTAAAATGTCACCCAGAGGCACATTTATAAACTTCATTCTAAATGATCCGAGTGATGAATCGTATCATTCTTTTTATTTACTTTGAAGCCATCATCTCCCTCTTAATGATCAGATCATTCGATACTGGGTTGCAGAGCAGTATCATGTGAAGTCTGTTCCGATATGAACTGTTGAAATCCCTGACACAGGCCATTCACAGGACCGTACAGAGCACTGGGACATTCAAGCCTCCATAACTACACTGTCATCACAGCCATGGCATCTCTTTCAGACATTTAAAGATGTTGGACTTCAACAGATTTTCCCCTTAAAAATGGCAATTACTGCACAACAGAAACTCTGATATGAAAACTATGAAATTAACCAGCGATCATCCTTCTGACATTTAATAATGAGGACTGTGATATCAGCCATATTATGGTTCGCAGGTACATGTGATGAATTAGTGGCATGAGTGCTATAAATAGCCACAGACATGTGCAACGACAGCTGGTCTAGTGCTGTCGGAGAGCCTTGCTGACGCAACACAATCAGTTAAATTGAACTTTTTCTTCTCTGCTGTTCTCATTGACAGGTCTAATGAGTGGTGGAGCGAGCAGAAGTATCAATATGTAAACGGATGTTTAAGGGAGTTTCTATATCCATTTATGGCTAATTATGGGACTAGAACAGAAGCTCGCACATGTGTGCCTTGTTGCACAATGATCGAGGTTTATAAAAGTGAACCAGGCATATGTGGCTTTCTGTTTTAGTTGTGAATTTACACAGATGTTTAAGCGTCTGGCCTCAGCTGACCAGGGTAAAGCTTAAAACCAAGGTGGGAAAAAGAAGACTTTTCCTGTTGGTCCACCACACTCAGCCACAAGCCTGACAGTTTATACCACCAGACTAGAAAGTGCAACATCAGGACTCTGTGACCAACACTCAGATATCAGGAGTAACTTACTACACTTTTAATTTTTGCCTGGTTAGAGGCAAAACATAATTTTGATGGTACACTGACTTATGACAGGGAAAATGGTGCCTCTTAAATTCCTATGATGTGCCCCAAAGGCCTGTTCTGGTACTATGTAACTTTGGTTACTTTATGCTTTATGGCTCTACGCTGATTTTGGTGAAGCTGTCATATTTTATATAGAAAATGTCTCCTGGTTTTCCTTACTTGTTGCTAAAGTAACTGATAACTGGTTGTTCAGCTAGCTGACTCTGCCAATACCTGACTGGAAGAACACCGCCAGCACAGGAGCTTTCGAGTGCCGGGAGGATTAGACTTACAGGCCCGGGCGCATGGGGACCCAGTGGGCTCAGCATCTTACAGACATCATGGCAGAGGTGAAGAGACCAAATAGGGCATTGCCAGAGGAAGCTAAGAAGAGAGAATGAGAGTGACTGAGACAGAGGTAAGAGAAATGAATAAATGTCTGACTGGTTATTAGTTGCTGGAGAGAGTTTTGTGAAATAAAGGACTGCTTCCTATGTCTTGTCTTGTCGCACTTTCTTGATGTTTGGCTGTTAGCGAAGTTTTCAACTTTCTGGTTTTTGATCAAGAGACATAATCATAACAAATGCATGTGTACAGCAACTGAATTGAGTGAATCGCACCCTGAAACAGGGGACATCATGTTACAGAAAAATAGCAAATCTTACATAATGTTGCTTTAAGGTAAAAAGCAGTGGTCCTCAAACTTTTACTGACGTGCTCCTCTTCAGAAGCTGGGAAAAAAGTCACCTCCCCACCCAATCAGTAATTAACAATAACTGAGGAAACAACAGATAAAAAGGATTCAAGTTTAATTTCAGTGAAATAAAGGTCAGCATCAGTTTGAGAACAATTCATTTGTGTGAATACAAACTTGTTTACTTTTAGTGGAGGGTCAGTAAACCGCTGCTCCACCTCCTCCCACTGCTTGATAATATTATTTTCACTCTGAATTTCGTGTTAATTTAGTTTTGTCTGGGGTTACTGTCTGGGGAAACAGTTGTTCTGTGTCTCCTGTCAGTAAGATCGCCACAGTGAAGCAAAGAAAAAAAAAAGATAGCAAATAGTTATTGACTCACACTTTAAACTACACTCTACAAATCAGTAATACAGGCTTCATTAAATTAAAATATGGAATTAAGTTTGGGAACACACTGTGCTACTCGTACAGAAAGGAGAAAGGTACAGAAAGGAGAAAGGTACAGAAAGCATAATGATACTGATGAATGACACTAGTTGGTGTGAAAACACTCATTTGTATTTTTTGTTGTCTTTTTGTTTGGACACATTATTGTACAGGGTCAGTTGGAGGCCTTTCCACTGAACACACAGCACTGCGCATTATCCTAAAGCAGTTTATGTCACTGCTGCGACATTGCAAGTGTACAGTGTTGATATGGACTTTCATGGATTATGTGGCATTAGTTTGCCAACACTGGGTTTGGTGCAGGATTAGTCAACTCACTTGAGCGGGAAGGCAGATTTTCTCACTCATAATGTGTGTGTCTCTCTCTCTGACTGTGTTCAACTCACTGTCACTGTCAGTGCACACACACACAAACACACACACACACACACACACACACACACACACCAACGCACACTGCCCTTCCCCCAATCCTACAATCACAGGTCAAGAAATGTGTTATGGTCCTGCACAGATGTGTCAACACCATAATAATACCATGCTGTTAGACTGTCTGGGGCAGATAATACATTTAATTCTTGCTTGCTTCCCTTCAACACTGACTGATTAAATATAACAGTGTTGTAATCTATAGCCAGTTCATGGGCACGTCTGCACTGACTGACCGTTTGTCTGGGAGGTCAATCCTGGAAATTCTTTGAACACACTGGGAGTAATCTATTGGTCTATTTTCAGTAACCAGATGAGCTGAGCATTTAGCAAGATCAGTGATGAGGACTGAGGCTGAACAGATGCCAAGGACACCATCTACTGACTGTCAGAATCAAAACCTCACGTGTAGCGTGGAATGTTGCCACTTGAAAATGGACAAGTTTTTCATCTCATTTCATCTCGTTTACCAGGTCAGCTTATTGAGTGCACGTGTAAAATGTGAGTATAAAATGCTGCAAATTGCTGCTGATTAAGTCTGCTTTTCTTCACTCAAACCTCTCATGTAAAAGACAGTCAACTACCTGATTAAGTGTGTAAGATTTAGTGACATCTGGTGTAAAACGTGAAAAGAATGTGAAAGACCCTATCAAGAGCCGATGTTTGGTTTGTCTGGTCTTGGCTACTGTAGAAACATAGTCTCACTCACCGGATGAACACTGTCCTGCCACTGGCCGCTTGTTTCAAGCGGCAATGCAGTGTCCGCTATCTACGTTTTCAAAGTCCCTGAGAAACAAGAACAACCTCCAAGCTGCAACTTACAGACAAATTAGTACCTGGGACAATAATGGCATGAATGTACACATGCTAACAGCTGTTACCTTTTCTTTTGTAGTGATGTAGTCATTTTTAATGCCCGGGTTCACCTCCTGATATGCCAATGTTTGACCAAAACACTAAACCCTGGGTTTAGTGCCGCCCAAAACATTTTTGACTGGTTTAAAGAAACGCAAACAAAGCAGGGCATTCTCGACCTATAGCAGACTCCAGCTTTCTGCAGCGCTGAGCGCTGTGGAGAGGTCTGACTATCTGAGACTAGTAGAAACATTGGGCCTCATGCAAGAACATTTTCGTATTCTTATTCTAAATTTCTCTCACTTTTTTTTGCATGAAGGTCATGTACGAACACGCCACGTCAGAGTCAACAAACGCTCTTAGGTGTAGTTCGTGATGTGGGAGAAAACGAGTAGAGAGGTTGTTGATATTTGAAGTGTAAACGAATACAGACCCACCCCTCCCTTCATACTCCACCCCGGGCTCTACCCCCGAAGTTCATGGACGCGCATTGTCATGGAAACGGCCGTGGAAACTAAAGCAGCAGTAAAGCAGCTGAAATAGCCAAGTTGTGAGTTAGCATACTGCTAGGCCGCGAAGCTAAGGTTAGCTGACCCGTCAGACAACTGTACCCACAACTCGACTGATATTATAAATAGATAACATCATATCTACCATTATAACTCGTTCCACGGCTGCTGGCTGCATCCACCTCCCTCAATACTGAACCAATTTTAAAATGAGTTGTACCTATCAATCATACACACACATACACATGGGGGAAATAGGGCCCAGGTTGAAAAATAGCGAAGTTATTCTTTAAGTAAAGGTTATGCATGTTAGTTCACAACCCCCCAAGGTGGTTGCAAGATCATTTCTGGGGGTCACAAGATGATTATGGAGAGTAAAATAAAATAACATTGTGGCAAGCAGTGCAGAATGAGAGATAGTGTTCTCAACGATTTAATGACAATCAACACAGGGGCAAGATCTCAAAACTGGAACAGTAATACAGTTGAGGTCAAGAATTGTAAAAGCCACCTCACTAATGGTTAAAACCATAAAGCAGCACAGAAATGACAGTTACCAACATAAGACACAATGTTGTGGGGATCACAAACACCAACCTCATTATTCTGGGTTATCACAACTCAAAAAGGTTGAGAACCATGATCTGTGTGATAAAAATACCACAAACACATTTAAGACACTGAGAAGATACAAAATCAGCATCATCAGCAAATAATGTTGATATGAATATCAATATGTGATATGACTGAACAATTGCCTGGGCTATTAAGCTCCTTGAAGCTCTGCATCTCCACATGAGGTAACATATTCAGCCGTGTTTTGGCAAAATTATGACCATTTTCAACACAATGAGCGCACCAATAGGGTGTGAATAAGTGGATTGCGCGGTAGGAGTGGTGTTTTATGAGGAAAATAAAG
>JAJHUR010091886.1:0-23862 GCA_027495735.1 Lutjanus campechanus | reverse complement strand
GACTCTATCTGGCTATTGATTCAGGTTTTTGCTTTTAGTTTGACCTATTCCTCCACGTCCATCCACTGTCCATCCGTCTTTCAGTCCGTCCTCATGTGATGCTGCCATCCATCTGTCCATCCATCCATCTCCATCCCTCCATCCATCCTTCCATCTCTAACAAGAGGAGTGGATGGTGGCGTCCATTATTACAGAGCATCCCAGAATAGAGTCTCGTTTTATTACAAGTCCCTCTGGTCGTCGTGGCTACCCAAATTACAGGCCAGCCTTCTCACACATAAAAAAGGTTGCGCTGCCGAAAACCAGCCACCTCAATAAAGGATGGATTAGAAAATCCTTTGCTTTTTTCCCTTCCTTTCCTTTTTGAAAGGTTTTCTGTACATTTTTTTTCCCTCTGGTGTTTTGTTTTATGTTGGGGTGCAGCGGTCTTCTTCAGTGGTTTTGCTCCCCGACCCTGCGGCGGGAAAATACGCTCACTTGTGGGTTTCTGGGAAGGCAGCGGTGGACGAAACATCTGCTGGGAGCAAGATGTATGTAAGTATGTGTGTGATGTGTGTGCGAGTGTGTGTGTGTGTGTGAGTGTGTGCATGTAGGGACACTACCCTGACATCCTGTTCAAGTTTACAGATCTGTAGATAGTGAGAAAAATATTCAACATTGTTGTCTTGAAAGACGGTTTTAAAGGTGCAATGGTTTGGTTCATTAATAAGAGGATATCTAGTGAAAAGTGTAGAAAAGTACAACATTTAGCCCCATTATACTGTATTATAGAGAATATCAATATTTCCATTTCTTTGGGCTAAATGCAAGCGAGTCACGTGACATGTTCTGTTGGGTCCAGCAACATGCTCATTGTGAACTACATTGTGTTCCTCATGATGGGTCAAGGAAACCTGCGTTGGTGTATAATCAACTAGACAGTAAAATACAACAGAAGGAAAGAGCAATTAGCAAACACATGTGATCCAGAACTGGCAAATATAGTTACTAGCTACACGGTTCTTGATGAAGTTGATAATGTAAGGGGATTAAAGTGTGATAATATCAGTTTGTATGGAAACTGTAGTGCAGAATGTCAATGCTGCATCCATGTTAGGTGAAGAATTACAGATACACCAAGCTGGGGGAGCTTTATCTGTTTCGAATGCTTTAAAATCTCAAAGTGTTCAGAACTGATGCAGCGAAGAAGATTGGCTGTTTGGACTTTTTTTTTTAGCAGAAGCATTAAATAAAATATCTAGAAATTATAGGATATTAGTATATATTAAAGCAAAGAAATTGACTTCAACTTAAGTCATCACAAGTGCGGTGTATTCCATTTTATTTGCCCTTCAAGATGCGTTTTGAGTCCTTAACTTGAGCAATTAAATTGCTGAGCTGTTCTGAAACAGGAGCAAAGACCTCCATGTCATAAAATCATTGTTTTTAAAAAAAATATATATATATATACATGAGGTAATATCCCAGAAGGATGAAGCATTAATAATCACATAGATGAATACAGAAATCACTTATAAGCAGGACGGTGAGAACGGGCAGATAAGTTAAGATAAAATATGAAATTATCACAATCATATAAGCTCTACTTAAAGACACACTGCGATATTTGTACTGAAAATAAGGCAAGTTAAATTAATAATTAATGCTTATGAGATGTATTTTATTTAGTGGAGCAAAATTGTGTTGTCCTATTCATGTCACTTAATTTAACGCCGCCCATATTAGGGCACAGAGCTCAGCTGTATATTTATGATTGATTGACTGATTGATTGATTTCTGAGTTTATAGAAGTGTATATTTTTGTGTGGACAGAGACATCAATTTTGAAATTTTGTTGTGCAAGTTTTTGTGACAGCTTTGTTGTGTTTCTTTAGAGCCCATACTGTAAGATACATTAGGATGATTTCCATGGTCCAGAGTCATTTAAATATGTGTTCATCTATAGAATACAAAGCTTTAATATTCACACATTTGTATGTGGGACCTTGTTCAATTTAGTTTTTGTTCTGTTTGACTGTATTGTTAGCATACTGCTGTCTCATGATCTGTTTGATCTACTTATCACTTATTCACGGCAGGAACAAGTGGGATTGTCACGTGCTGAGTCACCAGTGATTCAGAAACAGAGCTTCTTTGAAACTGTAAATGTTACCAGATGAAATATTATTTGGTTGGTTTACCAAAAAATGTTGAATGACGAACTAAAACCTGACTGACTAAACCTTGGTCCCAGTCTGAACAATATGCTGACAAAACTGACTGAAAATTGTGGCGTGCGTAGTCCTATAACACGCTACCAGGTGAAATGAACAATGATGCAGTCATCTCCATGGTTACAGGCTGTGGTCGTTTCTAATGAGAGAAAGATTACAGAGATTCGAAGGAACAAATTAAAGGTGGGGACTAGAACTTTTTGATGAGCAGAGGAAAGACGGGAGGTTGGAAAGATCTATCAGCAATAAAAGGGATGTTTATGGCAACTTCTGTCACATCCTCTGCCTTTTAAGCCAAAAGAAGAAATACAGCCCGGGATGCAGCAGCCTCATTAAACAATATGAGGCTCTTTATCATGTGGCAACCCACCGGAAGTAGGGCTGCGACCCATCTTGGGTTCCGAGCCATCGTTTTAAGAAGCCAGGGCTTTTACGGGAAGTGTGAATGTGGTGTGCGATGAAAGGATGAGATGAGGTGTGTGTGTGTGTGTGTGTGTGTGTGTGTGTGTGTGTAGATGTCTGTTTGTGTGTGTGTCTGCAGTGCACGCTATTATTATGTTGCTGCGGTTGTAATGATGTAAGATGCTCGCGAGGGAGTAAACAAGAGCAGCACGCTATCGACAAACAGCATATGAAAACATAGTGTTTCTGTGGGTCTCAAATGATTAAGAAATCTTCAAACACCATTTCTATCAGAAAAATAAGGATAAATTATATTTATTATCCGGATTTTACACATTTAGTCGAATTGTTTTATCAAACCAAATACAATCAGAGGTCTGTTTTTTGTCAGATATTTCTGATAAATACAGACAGTTGATGTGCTGTAGACCTTTCACTGATAATTTTATGATAAGCGTCTATTGCAAAATAAAAAAAATTTTTAAATTTGTTTCCTAAATTGTAATTCTGTTTTCTCATCCAAACAAAAGTGTTACCAAGGAAACACAATTGCAACTTGGGAAATGGGTTAAAATCCTTTTTATTGTGCAGTGGATGGAAAAGTTTTTCGGTTAGAGGAGTTTTTACAGATTCTGGAAATAACTTAAACGACCATCTTCTTTTTTCAGAGATCACCTGGTAATTATCTCTCTGAGAAACTGATTGTTACCACAGTGAAACCAATGCGAATTGCTAATACAGATCAGACGAGGTTTATCTCAACTGTTGTGGCACAGAGGGGCATTATACGGCTGTTTTTCCTCGTCATTTGACCGTTTTTTGAAAGGGCAATACTGGTCTGTCAGTATAGATCTGTCAACCCATTTGGTTCGGGATGAAATATTTCTATAACTATTAGATGGATTGTCATGAAATTTTATAAACATTCATGGTCCCCGGAGGGTGAAATCTACTGAATTTCCTCTGACTTTTCACATTATTTAGTGAAACGAATCAACATCTGTTGAATGGATTGTCATTAAATTTCATACAGACAGTGAGGTTTCACCGAGAATTAATCCTCATTACTTTAATAAAAAATAATTAACGGTTCACAGACAGTGTATTTAAATGAGTTTGCTGATACCCTGAGTTTCCTGCAGCGGCTCCATTACGTTGACGTTGCTGTTTTGAGTGGAGGGACTCAACAACTATTTGACGACTTTTGTTGCACGTTCTGTGTGTTTAAGTTGACATGTGTAACTTGTCCAACTGTCAGATTTTCTACATGGTTCAGCTGATGTTGATGTAAACACCATCAAAGCTGAAAGTCAGCACATCAAATGGTCTTTATCAGTGGTCTGTCGCTATAGATGGGTCAGTCTGCTTTGGTCCTGACTGAAATATCTCTACAACTTAAACCCCAATCCCAAAATAGTTGGGATGTTGTGTAAAACATAAATAAAAAGAGAACGCAATGATTTGCAAATACTTTTCACCCTATATTCAATTGAATATGGTACAAAGACAAGATATTTAATGTTCAAAATGACTAAACTGACTTTGTTTTTTTGTAAAATATACACTTATTCTGAATTTGAGTCAAGATCATGTTTGCCACTGTGATACATCAGCTTTTCTTTTAACAACACTCAGTAAGTCTTTAGGAACAGAGGAAACTAATTGTTAAAGATCTGAAAGCAAAATTCTTTACAAATCTTGCTCAATATGCAACTTTAGCTGCTCAACAGTCTGGAGTAATGTGGCAAACTGGCAGAACTTATGTATTGTGTGTTTAATTTACATGTGTAACTTGTCCAACTGTCAGACTTCCTACAAAGTTCAGATGATGTTGACGTAAACACCATCAAAGCTGAAAGTGAAAGTCAGCATGTCTGACAGAATAATGCCAACTCAAAGGTTGATTTACTAGCGTTTTTTTTTTTTTGTTTTTGTTTTTTTCCAGGTTTTGACCACATCACATGGTCCTCATCAGAGCTGGCAGGTGTCATCAGGTGACCTACATGTGGAACCTCGGTCATGTCTGAACAAATTGTGATACGTGGAGTTTCACCCCAAATTTTTGAGTCAAGACAGGGGTTGCTATGATGTCATCAATGTTCTGCATGTCAGTCACAGGATGACACAGGATTTATCTCGATTCCCTGATGAAGTTTGCTCAGGTGATGAAGACTGAAAGCTGTGGTTGAAAGCTTTGCTAGTATACGTTGACCTCTGAGTTGAGGAGCAAACACGCTACTGGCGAGGTCAAGACTGAACTTCCAACAGCAGAAAAAAATGTTAAGCACTGCCTATTTTAAAATGTGGCAATGAAATTTGAAAAAAAAAAAAAAAAAAATCACAACATCCACTCATAACAAAATCCTGTCTGGCAGACTGATCGATCAAATATTACAGTGACTTCATGTCAAAGTAATAAACCATATTTAACTAAACTCCAGAAATGTTATTTTCTGCCCAGAGGAAACAGTGAGACTCTCTTGCTCCTTCTCTCTTATTGCCATCTCTATCCACCCCCCACCCCCCTCCACCCACCCCCACCTTCTGCCTTGTCAATCAGTGGAAGGAGGAAAAAGTCATTAAATCTCTCTGTTGGCCATATATGTAATTACAGTCTGCCTGTATGTTGCTAAATACGCCCCGGCGCTAGTCTGGTCTCCCTGGTCATGTTTTTTCCTCCCACCGGCCGTGTTTAAAGCCCTTATAATTGGCACAGGCAGCGTGTCAGGATTAGAAGCTGCTGGTTTGAAACCCCGACCCCCCTCTTTTCCCCTTGCCTGCCTGTTTCCCCCCCCCAGTGCAAAAAAACAAGACCCTAAACTCCCTCTTACCCCTCTTCATTCTCCTTGTATTACATGTGATGGGATTAAAAAGTTAATTGTGAATCATTAAAGTCTAATTCATTTTCATCCTACAGGTCTCTGTTGAGTGTTTCTTGTGGACATACATTATTTTATTGTTTCCCATCGATTTTAATATAACAGTCGACAGTGTTGACTTATTGTGTCTCATCATCCCCAAATTCTTATCATTTACCAATCAAAAGGACTTGTCTGTTTTATCATTAAAGTACTGCTCTATTTTAGTAGGGGAGACCAGGGGCAATTGTAACATTTTTTATGGTTTCCTTCATAACTCACATACTACCTGAAACATATATATATGTGCACTAATTTATAATGCAACTATAACCGACGCCAACCAATAATATTTTGTTGAGAGAATTCACTTTTCTTCTTTAGATAAACTTGAATGTTAAAAAAATATATATTAATGTCAGTATTTTGGTGTTTGAAAATTAAATGGTTGTGATTGAAAATATTAAATGAATAAACATTATTTTCTTTCATTTCAATGAGTTTACTCTTTTTTTCAAATACTAATTTTTGGGGTTTCCAAAACTCAGATTCAAGTTTATCTGAATTATCTCACATTATTAGTTGGTAAAACTTAAGAGGGATCAAAACTCAAAAATCAGTTGACATAAGATGCCTTGAAATTTTGAGTTTTCTCAACTTTTTATGTTTTCACAATGTACCAACTGCTAGATGAGCATAATTTGTTCATGGTCATTTTTTAACCAATAATCTTGAGATAAAACTGATGTAAGTTTAAATTCACAATCATCTAAACTTTCCCGCACATCCAAAAAGTAACTTTCATACCTCAAAATCGTTTTTTTTAGTTGAAAACCTCTGCCGAGCTGAATTGACCCTGCCTCTTTTCCACATGCAGAAAGAGAATCCTACTGAGCATGTGCAGAGTAAGTGTCATCAGTGGAGCTTGTTTCTGATTGGAGGAATCGTGTAACTACAGCCCCCGGGCTCCTGTATTACCAAACTTGCCTCCATGTTCTATGT
This sequence comes from Lutjanus campechanus, assembly GCA_027495735.1. Lineage (NCBI taxonomy): Eukaryota > Metazoa > Chordata > Actinopteri > Lutjaniformes > Lutjanidae > Lutjanus > Lutjanus campechanus. The sequence goes on along the minus strand of JAJHUR010091886.1, from coordinate 17,387 downwards.
TTTTCCAACCGGCTGCTATCAGAAAAAAACACGTATCTGTACATCCGTAGGCCCATACATAATTACTTCTCCCCATATAGTGTTAGATTATATACAAAACCTATCATGGATCACATTGTTAGCCTTGTTAAGGGCTTTTATGAGTGTTAATTAAGTCGGTGTATATTTGACTGGTGCCTGCAGGACGCCTGTGGTCAGTTGTCTCCCTCTCTCATCTCACACTACAGTCCTCTTATTGAGAACACCACTCTACAAGTAGGCAGCCTCTCCAAAAAATGACACATTTGGCAAATGTTATTTTCCTCTTTTAGAGATACCAAACTCATCATTTATTTTGGTAAATATTTACATCTGGGAACAAGAATTTTGCAGTGCAGAGAAGTCATTTGACTTATAATCCTTAATGTGTGTGGTTATAGCATAAACCTGCTATGGCATTTCTTTTACAGTGCTACAGGGCTACCCCTGTCTCACTGGCAGTAGTAAAACCCTTGTGGGTTCAGACAAATGAAGGTTGTTTGGGCCATCAAAGCATTTAAAGTTGAAATGATGGAGCTGATGGTCAGTGATGTCAGCAAAGATGTTGACTTTGTCTGAGTCAGAGCAGTTTCTGGTCAGTAGAGCCCCTAATTTTTCGGTCTGTCCGTCGCTGTCTCCCTGTTTCTGTCTCTCTTTTAACCTCTCTTACTCTCACATCATCTCACTCTGCGTTCGCTCTCACACATCTAAAAACTGCTGCCCTCTCATCCAGGTCAGTGTGCTGACCTGAGCCAAATCTTCACAAATCGTACATGTGCATTGCATGAAAGTTATGCACTAAATTACATGCCTTACATGTGCAGCCCCAATTCCAGAAAAGTCGGGACGTTGTGTAAAATGCAAATAAATACAGGATGCAATGATTTACAAATCCCTTTTCCACCTATATTCAATTGAATACAGTACAAAGACAAGTTATTTAATATTCAAACTGATAAACTTTATTGTTGTTCTTTGTAAACATACACTCATTCTGAATGTGATGCCTGCAACATGTTTCAAAAAAGTTTGAACAGGCACAACAAAAGACTGGGAAAGTTGTGGAATGCTAAAAAAAAATGTGTGGAATATTAAACAGGTAAACTGGTTAACTGGTAACAGGTGATTGTATCATGATTGGGTAAAAGAAAAGAGCCATCCTCCAAAGGCTCAGTGATTCACAAGCATGGATTGGATGAGGTTCACCACTTTGTGAACATTTCTCAAGACAAAACTGCAAGGAATTTAACCATCTACAATCCATAAAATCATTAAAAGATTCAGGGAATCCAGAGAAATCTCTGCATGTGAGAGGCAAGGATGAAAGCCAACGCTGCATGTCTGTGACCTTTGACCCCTCAGGCAGCACTGCATTAAAAACCATCATGAATCTATAAAAGATATTTCTACATGGGCTCAGGAACGTTTTGGAAAAGCGTAGTCGGTAAACACAGTTTGTAGCTGTATATACAAACGCAAGTTAAGAGTCTACCATGCGAAGCGAAAGCCATCAACAACACCCAGAAGTGCGGCCAACTTCTGTGGGCCCAAGAAAAGTGTGCTGTGGCCTGACGAGTCCACATTTCAGATTATTTTCAGAAATCATGGACATTGTGTCCTCCAGGCTGAAGAGGAAAAAATGTTACAAGCGCTAACTTCGAAAGCCAGCATCTGTGATGGTATGGGGGCGTCATAGTTCCCATGATCCGGTGAACTATCACATCTGCGAAGGCCCCAATGATCCAGAAAGACATCTACAGGTTTTGGAGCAACATATGCTGCCATCTAGACAACATCTTTTAAAGAGACCTTCCAGCTTATTTCAGTAAAACAACACATTCTGTGTTAGAACAATGTGACTTTGAAGTAAAAGGATTCAGGTACCAGACTGACCTGCTTGCAGTCCAGACTTGTCTCCCACTGAAAATGTGTGGTGCATCATGAAGCACAAAATACAACAATGACTGCTGAGCAGATGAAGTCGTATATCAAGCAAGAATGGGAAAGAATTTCACTGTCAAAACTTTAACAGTTAGCGTCCTCAGTGCTTATTGGGTGTTGGTAAACTTGCCCCTGTCCCAGCTTCTTTTGGAACATCTTGTGAGCGTCAATTCCAGAACTTTTCTGGAATTTGGGGTTCTATTTTATAGTGTGATTTGTGTCTGTGTCTGTTTCTTCTCCATCTAGGTGTATTCATGATTGATTTAAACCCTGGAAAGTGACGGTTTACACTCTTGTTTTTCTGACATTTTTAAAGGAGTTGTATTGACAAAGCTTTCATTCAAAAGTTGACAAAATGAATCTAAATCATTATTTCTGCAGGCTACATCGGGAGGGCGTTTCTGTTTGAAGTTAAAGTGGGAAACATTAAAAGTTCATGCCACTGGACATGAACTAGGAGGCTTTGCGGTTGGCTGCAGCAGCTATGCTAATTTCTTTCTCCCTTTTTGGGTCACTGCCGTGTTTGGCTGAGCACATTGAAGTGCTGTGACTGAACTTTGTCTGATCAGACAAAAATTGGACCAAAAGTAGGGTTCCCAAGGTTTCTTAGAACTATGCTATATTTATGCTGCTATAAACTCAGTCTTGTTCGCTATTTAAAGTAACATTAAAACAGAAGGAAATCTATCATTTCCAGGTGTCCGCCCGATGAAAATCAAATATGATGCTGATGTGTTAATTAATTCCATGATGGATGTTTTGCTCATTGACACTGTAATGTTAATGCTGAGATGTTTGATGGAGTGCAGCTGTTGTTGCTGGGGAATGGAAGCTGGTTGAGGTATAATTATGGTAAGGTAAAATGAGGCTGTTGATGGTGAATGAAGTCAAATGAAGACGTTGACTGGGGTGTTATTTTCAGTGAGGCCTCTCTATGTGTGTAACACACTAACAAACATGTTTTTGAACAGAAGCGGGGGGGGGGAGTAGTACATGTATGAACTCTAAACCGACTAACAGAGGTGGCAAAAGTGCACACATTCTTCACTCAAGTAGAAATAGACACGCTTGTGTAAAAAAGACCCTGGTAAAAAACAAGAAGCACTGATTCAACTTAACTTGTTCTTTATAGCAAACTAAGAATAAAACTTTTTCAACAAGCTATCACAAGTACACCCTGTGCCTTATCATACTGCTCCACATTTGCTGGAGCATTTGGCTGTTGTCAACAAAGCCAAAGAGATTTCCTTCAAGATGCTTCACGGGTTTTTATCCAACTAATCATTGCTTGCAGAAACTCAAGAAAGACACTGATGTAAGTTGCAACTTTTGTGGAAAATTTAGAGAAATGCTGGTGCATTTATTTTGGTCTTACCCACTTAACAAAACAACTGTGGCGTAAACTGTCACCATTTATAACTGATCATATCCTTCCTTACTTTGTATTACTTTGGAAAAATGCATAGTTTGGATTCACTGAATATGTCAGGAAACTCTGTTTCAAATTTAATATGCACTTATCAAAATTCATCGACAAGAAACCAGACTTTTCAGAGATGTCTGCATGTATCAAACAACACACGTTTTCTTTTTCTGAATGTATGAACGAAACCTGTTCAAATATATGAACTTTTTGTACATTTTACAAGATTCAAATCTTTACTTTTTACTCCGTGTTTCACAACTTTTGGTCCCCTTGATGTGTCTGTAATTTTAGACTCAATTGTTGTATATTTGTTCGAATAAAGTTGTTCAGAATAAAGCACTGATTCAACTTCTGTTTTGTACTCAAAGTATAAAAGTCCACGGTCAAGTCTCCCTGTCTTGTCTGTTTCGTCTTGTCACGTCTTTTGTGCATGATACACACTGGGTATGTGGTAATATCGTCTAGTATTGTCCAGTTTTGTCTAGTGTTGTCTAGCACTGTCTAGTAGAGTCTAGTAGAGTCAAGTCAAGTCTATTTTACACTGTTAAACTGGAGTTCATTAGAGTTGTTAACAGGAGGCATTGAGCTTGTGTCCGACTTGTTATGCCTTTTGTGCATGATATGCACTGATGGATACACCAAGAAATCATCTCGGTCTTGATGTTGGGAAAGCAGCATACAATGATGAAAATACAGATATTTGTGTTAAGATAGGGAATAAAAGTAAAAAGTCGTAAGAAAAATAAATACTCAAATAAAGTACAGATACTTGAAAACTCTACTTAAGTACAGTAACCAAGTATTCGTACTTTGCTACTTCCCACCTCTGTCGACTGACACACATTTCACATATTCATTTATAAATAAATGCACTCACACAGACAGAAGATGATGAGTAAACAGGGGAAAATATCTAAAAATTCAGCAGTGGACAAAACTACAAGCTCAGCCCGGGTTTGTGTAGAGTTTATCATCAGTGGTGTTGCCTGAACTCAAAGGACGATGGAAATCAGAGGATAACACTGCTGTCTGTATCCTACACATACACGTGCATATATGAGGGAAATCCATCAGATGTTTTCAGCACCTCTGCACACACAAGTCGTGTATGTTCCAGTCCTTTACTGCTGGCTGACTGAGTAAACATGCAGCAAGCACGCAGTTAACAAGTCAACACGCGCAGCTGACCCCGACAATCTCCCGTCAGTAAATTCATTCATACGTCTGCATCCACAGCTTCTTCTCTGACACACATGAAGAGTTTGGTTAAAGTGGCGCCCTCAGTAGAGAAAGTGCCCCGGGGTTTGTACAGCAACAGCTGAAGTCATGATGAAAACTGGTGTGTTACAGCTTCCATACGTTAGGTCTACATAACGAGCTCTGCGTGGATCAGACAACTTTCACACTCAGGTTGTACCCTTCTTGGTTCATTTACCTCACTGCAGTGAAGTACCTTACATTTGTGCCTCCAGTGGATTTATTTCACTTTCAGTCTGACCGTAATGATAAAACTAATCTGCGTCATATGTAGAAAATGTGTCTGTCTTTTGTTGCGAAGTTGGAGTTGAAGGTGAGATGAGGTAATAAAGTGTGAAGGTAGTTATTGATATGTAAATTAAACAAAAGCATGGGGGATTTTTCAAGGTTAGCTGGAACAAGAACTCTTTGATTATTTGATGTAACACCTTGAAAGAACGAGTTTTACATCTTTGATCTAATCACTGTCCCTTCTCCACGTGGATTCAGGCTTTTGGAGCTGTATATTAAATGTAATCATTTCCGATTTGCTTCACAATTTTGAGAGATGGCAGACCTGACCAGAATTCAGTTCAGACTTTTGGTACCTTTTGTTGCTCTGTTCTCCTGACACAGGTTAGTCAGTTCTTATAAAGTACTGAGATTTGATAACCAGGCTCATCCCAATGGCCCCTACGGTCCTATGTTCCCAAGCATGTCTCTTCATATAAAATAACACTGTATCTGTAGGTGGGTGATTTCAACACATTGACCGAGGGAAACTGTGGTAAGAACATAAAACCCTTTGAAACGTCTTCTTAATGTGTCATATTAAGAAGACATTGAACAGGAGAACATAGATGTACTCCCCCAGTGACCACTATGAAGAAACAGAACTGTGGATAAAACCTGAAGGAGCGATACAGAAATTTTTTGAACAGTTGTTCTAAATAAGAATTAGGCTGAAATTTACTTTTCAATATTGTTTCTCACATGAACAGATAAGACTCGGGCAGAAGGAACCCACTGAGCAAAGATGCATCTAAAAGACATCTTTCAAACATCTGATTGTACGTTGAAAAGACATCCTCAGACTGTTTCAGGCATGCGCCTGTTTAATCACCAAAAAAAAAAAAAATTAGTCACATGTTGATTTCCTGCACCGTTCTTGCACATCCACAGGCGTCTACAAATCTCTGAGCAAGACATTCAGACATTGAACTGCTTGTCATCGTCCAAGAGGGGTCATAGTCTGACGTTCAGGTATTGAACCTGATTTGCACGTCATGCAGACAGACAGATATGGTTGCAGACCGGCACAACACAGGCATGATCTACATGTCTGACAGACGTCTCGTGTTTGCTGGGAACAATCCAGAATCCAATATAAGATTTTATTTATTTATTTTTAATTTTCTTATGGAAACAGAGACAGATTAACATAGATAGTGACAACTGTCAAGGCACTTTGGCCACAAGAGAATGTGTTAGTACTGATGGTGGATGAGCAAACAAAATATAGAATAGGATACAAAACGGGTTTGCGTACGCAACTGCACACAACTTTTATTGTTTGAAAAACTCACCTGTATTAACATACGCCCAAAAGAATATAGTTGTGCGAACAGTAGTTCCTCTTTAATTAATGCGCTCCCATGCCAACACTAGCACAGTGTGTCATCATTAAATTATTTTTCAGCTAAACCTTCAAAATAAAAGTCCTCTTCAGACTTGGAGCTGAAGCAGGTTACCAGGGACACCGAACCAACAGGAGCGTAAGAGTAGCGCAACATTATACTGTACACAATGATGATCAGCTGTTTGCAAATTATAAACCTAACCAGCTCATGTGGATTTTTTTATAGCTAACTCTGACAATTTCCTGCTGTCAAGTCTGTCATCCTGCAGAAAAAAACAGGTCCACTGCTCCAAAAAATACACAGAGTTTGAGTTCAGTGACTGTCAGTCTCACTGCCTGCCAGACTCCATTAACATATTGCTCCAATTAAACAGCTATAAACATCCACTCCTTCTAATAGATTATTAATCCTTTCTTATGACTCATAAACAGACACTTCAGCAAACATTTAACATAATTCAATATCAATTTTAGCTCCATAAAGTGAATAATGGAGCTTAATCACACAGGCCCAAACAAAAACAGATGTTCTGCACAGGACTGGAAATTTCAAAGTCTGAGAAGCGGGTAATTTAACTTAGCATGTTTCCTTAATCTCTGATGTCATATCATGGTCATTTTATGATCTAGTACAGTTAATATATTACATATTTCTCTTCCCTTGCTAATGTTTCTGTGGCCTTTTCACCCTCATTGCCATGTTCTGCATGGCACGTAGCCTCTTGCTCCTGTTTTGAATGGACTTTATAAAAACCATTGTAACCGTGTGAACAATAGCGAAGTATCTAAAAGGGCCTCTGAATGGGAATGTCTTCATTCAATAAACACTTGAACAATAAAACACCATGTAATTTCCCTAGTTTCTGCTTTCCTCAGAATAAATATTTCTCTCTCTCTCTTTGCACAAGTGAGTCTCTGGGTGGGACTGTTGGTGCCAATAATTAAGTTTATTTCCCCTTTTGTGTTTTCTTCATTTTGAGCTCTGTTTTGTAGCAGCAGCAATATGGATTGTTATTTTTCTTTTTCTTTTTTTTTGTTTCATTTTTCATTGAAAAATGTGCGCCTCCCCCCTCTGTTCTCGACCGTTTCTGTTTCTCATCTTTCTCTCAGTGCATCAACTGGATTTCCTCTTTCCTCATCTCCTATACGTCTCTGTTAAATGCCTGTCCTTCAGTCTTTCCACTTGTTCTCTGTTACTAAACCCCCCCCTCCACCCTGCCCAAAGGCCAACGCCCCCCCGCCCCCACCCCAGACAGCTGTCTCACCGCAGCACAGAGCTACGATGTGACACCGTGCTATAAATATGAGTACACAGACACACACAAACACATACGCACACATACACACACACTATAAATACCATCCCTGTGCAAAACACACTGCTGCAGTATAAATATTTAAGTATAAATGCGTAATGAATTTATTGATATGTTGCCCATGCCAGCAGGCACTGTTTTGAGCCGCAGAGTGGTGAACCAGTGTGGTGGGATTGAAGTGGTGCTGAGGGATTGTGGGAACGCATGTTCCGAGTTAGGCAGCTGACCAATCGGTGGGCTGGAAGCTGGAAGCCGCATCACAGAAAGAGCTACTGATCAGTACCAGTCTTCATAGCCATCCATCTCCCTCTTTTGCTCTTTCTCGCCCTCTTTCTTTTTTCACTTTCTTGCTTTCTTTATCTCCATTCTTTCTTTCTTGCTCTCTGTTCCACTGGTATCAACTCTGATTCTTCCAGTGTCTTTTTTTTCCTCCCTTTCTCTTCCCTATCTCTTCTTGTTTTTATTCCTTTTATTCTACCATACACACTGTCTCTTTTTTTTTTGTGCTTTTGTCTTTGTCACATACTCTGTCTCTCACTGACAGTTTCTCTCTGTCTTTACCCCTCAATCAGTCTTTTTTTTTTCTTCACACTTCCTCAAGCTGAAATTTTGTAATTGATAGTTGCACACAAGCTCTGCGAGCATGAGTCTGATTTATGAATGAGGATGTTTTTTTTGTGTGAAAGTTGTGCAAAATGAGAGAAAAAATCGTTCCCACAGTTCCATCCTGACTTGTTTAAATAAACAGCTTCTCTGCAAAGCGAGCAGCAAGTGAACCAAGAACTTTGTCTGTATGAACATCAAGTGTCAGTTTATGTTACTGAACGCTTTTTTCATAACTGCAGGAGAAGTGTCATCTTACTTGACTATGATGCCTGAAGATTTAATTGAATTTATCAACCGAGCCCAGATAACAAAGGGAGGGTCTTTTAATCGAACGGCTGCAGAAAAGGGCCATTGCTGATCGACAGCTAGATGAGGTCACTCAGTAGAGTTCAGATCTCTGAAAATATCATATGGATGTAACCCCTTTGTTATGACCAACATTTTGATCAGTAAATGTATTTTAATTACCCAGTTTTGTCAGTAACTGTGACAGATTTAATAAAATTTAACTAGTTACTAGTGACTAGTAACCAAACACTGCTAACAGGTTAGCCCAGCAGTTGTTGATGACTTGCGGCTGCTACAGGCCGGTTAAGAGGAATGAGGAGTCAGCGGTCAGGATAGGTTATATATAAGTTTTATATAAGTTTTTTAAGGTCCTTGAGCATGCAGTCATAGATGTGCACTCAGAGATTATTTTTACAGAGTATGAGGACTGTTAAAGAGCTAGAAGTGTTTTTCAGAGCATTATAATGTCACAATGAAGTTGACCTTTGACCTTTTGCCTATAAGATGTCATCACCTCATCATTTTATTCTATTTGTTGGAGATTTTTTTGTAATAATTAGTTTCTGAAATTGTTGAGTTATGGCCAACAAATATGTTTTGTGAGGTCAAAGTTACACTGGCCCTTGAACTTTCAGCAGCAAAATCTAACCAGTTCATCCTTGTGTCCAAGTGGATGTTTGTGCCAAATTTGAAGAAATTCCCTCCAAGCCTTCCTGAGATATCACGTTGATGAGAATGTCACAGACGTGAGGTCACAGTGACCTTGACCTTTGACCACCAAAACCAAATCAGTTCATTTGTGCCAAGTTTGGAGAAATTCCCCCAAGGCGCTCTTGAGATATCGCATTCACAAGTATGGGGTGGGAGGACGGACGGATGACCCAAAAACTTGATTGTGGTCATAAAAAAAAATGTTTTTTCAAGTTTTTACATAATAAATAAAAGGTTCTTTAGCATACAGTCATGAATGTGCACAAACAACATTAGGCTGATGAGTCCAGTAGTGTTTGAGATAAGCTGCAGACAGTAGCTCCAGCCCTGCAAGGAAATAAAAATATTAATGGAAAGTCTTCAGTTATTATGTAATATTAATCTCTAAATAGCAACTTGATTGGGTGTGTAGCAATGTGCTGTTGTACAAAAAAACCTACACTCACACTAAACACTGTGGCTATTGTAGTCTTAGTTTTATTGGGAGTAGTCAGTATCACTTCCTTTTGATAGGAATCTCGATTAACCCGGCAATAAAATTGTTCCAGTGTTCCAATTTCCTTCCTCAGTAGTAGCTGTTCCACTCTGGTAACTGTCAGCCCCCATGGGAAAGTGAATCTGATGTAGATTTCTGTAAACACCTTTCTGTGCAACAGGCGGTGCGGGAACGTTTTGTCTTAGGTCTATCGCTAAATTAGCAAAAGATCCATCGTTCTGAATGACGATCACATAAACACCATTCTTAAAATGAATAAAAACAAGATGTTCCCTTAGATGTTCCCCTGAGTTAAAAATGAAAAAAAAAAAAAGATTTATGACACTTTAAAAAAGAAAATTGAGATATCCTAATAAAAACATCTCCTGTTTGATTGATATTCCTTGAGGGCACCAAAAACGTATAATTTAGGAAGGTTGAAAAAAAATCTGTTTTTGCAAATGAATCCTTCAAATGCAAATGATTAAATAGGCTAGATTTAGATGGGTTGGATTTATTTCAAACTATTCCTGTCCCACTACTCATGCATGACCCTGTGCTAAGTAAGATCCCATCAAGCTTTGCAATGTCTATTCAAGTTGCAGACAGGGCATTAAGAGTTGCAAACAAAACTTAAATGTCTCTTCAAAGGAAACCACTGCAGATGTGTTTTCTCCCCAGAATAACATGCTGATGGCAACAGATGTTCAAATTCTGTCCGGAGACTCTGTGGGATTATTATCCGCTGAATGGTCATGACATTTGAGTCAGCAAGAGATACATTTACAGAGATTGTCTACAGATTGGATGTAATTATGAGCTACATGGTTCTTCTGACCATCACCACTCTGATTCTGAGTCCTTGATGCGTGTTGCATTGGCATCAGCAGCTGGAGGCCGTGTGCCACTGGGGCAGCTAATGGGGTTGCTGATTAGTTTGTGGTTCCTTTGTGGGTAGACAAGAGGAGTGGTAGCTAATCTAACTCAATTGTTTGCCTTATTCGGATTGGATTACTGACAGAGTAATTGAGGAAAGTGGGAAACCAACCAGACCGTCAGTGGTCAGGATTCAAGGCAGGTCACCTTACTGAGATAACCTGCTTTGTGGTGATAGCAGTGCTGCACACCGGTAGAGAAAACTCATTCTCCTCTATCCTCATCCTCCTGGATCTGTCTGCTGTGTCTGACACTGATAACTGAGTCAAGTCAAATCAAGTCAGTTTTATAGCCCAATATCGCAAATCCTGATTTGCCTCAAAGGGCTTTATAATCTGTGCAGCATACAACAGAATGAGGAAAAACTACCCCATAAACAACCCCTTTTACAGGAAAAAAAAGGGGAAGAAACCTCAGGAGGAGCAACAGAGGAGGGATGGACAGACATGCATAGATGCTGTGTGTGCAGAACAGATTCACAACATTGTATACAATTATGATTACAACTAGATCACCCACTCCATCCTTGAGGGGTTGAGTGTCTCAGGCTCTTCGTTCTCTGTGTTTGCATCTTACCTGGTGAGTCGCTCCTTCCAGGTGACACATGGCGTTTAAAGGCTTAGAACATTATGAGCTGTTGCAGCAATTTTTGGGTTGATAACATTTATTACATAATCCATTATACCACCATATAAACTGTTGGTTTATATGGTGTTACTGTTCTGTTATGGGAATTTCTCAGGAAACCCCCCTTTTTGTCAATATGCCCAGGAAAAACATCCATCCTCTGATTGCCCCAGGTCTCTAATTTGTGGTTGTGAAGTTTCTTGAGGCTGTGATTACCCTAGAGGTCACAATAAGTCATTTAATACAGTGAGGTCATTTTTAATACATTCATAAATTGTTCTCATTTCAATTAAATGGCTCAACGAATCCACAAGAGTCTCAGCTTTCCAGTCAAACATAATTTGTGCAATTTCAATACTGTTTAGGGACTCCAGTAGGCAGAAATGTTCAAGTGACATTTTTAGAATAGGTGGAAATAATACATTTATATTGCATGCTAAATCTGTATGGTGTTTGTAGCTGTGAGAGGCTGTCTTAGTGCCCCCCTTCGGTACTTTGCACCCTATGATCTGTGCATGTACATCATGGCAGCGCTGGACCCTTGCTTTTCTATTACACTCACATGGCTTCCCCTACGCCTGCTATGTTGATGACACCCATGATGTTCGATATTTCTGTGAAATTTTGTCAAAATTAGTGTATGAATTCTTGAATTCAGGGCAAAAACATGTTATGTGAGGTCCCAGTGGCCTTCATCTTTCACCAACAAAGTCTAATCAGTTCATCCTTGAAACTAAGTGGACATGTGTACCAAGTTTTCCATCAAAGCGTTCTTACGGAGTTACAGACAACCTAAAAACTTAATACCTCCAGACACAGCTGGTACTTTGGTCAACTTTCTCATTGGTCACTTGACAGCGGTCTAGTGAGTGTTTGTTTGGTCTGCACCAGAGTTTGAGTCCACCATTCACACCAACCCAATCAAACTACACTAAATAAGGCTGGAGTGAACCTGCCCATACCTATTGTTTCAGGGGAATGCATATGTTTGTTGACGACTAGCTCATGGTTCTTTGGAGACTGAATGCACTTTATGTAAGATGTTTTGCTAGGAGTTCTCGTAGGCAACCAGACTTTGTTTGAGGTTCTTGAAGACGTTTCACCTCTCACGCAAAGGGCTTATTCAGTTCTAGAACTTAAGAACTCATCCAACAGGCTTCTTTAGTTCAGTTATAGTTCTGAAGAAGCCTCTTGAACGAAAAGTCTTCAAGGACCTCTAGCGAAGTACAGTTGCCTACTATAGCTCCTAGCAAATACCATGACTGAGAATCGTACAGATCAACAAAGATTTAGCAGAATTGCCGGTTCACAAACTATACATTTTTCTATACCAATTTTATAAAATCCATTTTAATTAACAGAAAATTACATCACAACATTACAGCACAATCCCTTTCAATCATCACTTATGACCCACTAGAAGTGTTTGGTGGTGGCTCTCTCTGTATCGGCAGAGACCCTGGCCTGTATTTCCTTATTTTCTCATCATTCTGCTCTGCTCGGGAAGCTCGGGACCAACCCAAAACATCGCTATTTGACATCCCGACATCCTTCTGGTGCATTTACGACCAGCTTGGACAAATCCTACTGATTCTATCGCTAATGAAAACATGAATGGGGATCAGAGATTTTGCTCAGACTTCAACAGAGAGATAGTGACATCCTTCCTCACTTCCCCTCCTGACTTTGTACTTTCTCTTACTTTCTTCGCACCTTCCCACTGTGTTTACATCCTCTCCCTCCATTCAACCAAATCTTACTTTCATCCTGCTTACCCTCCCCTGACCTCCTCTCTCCTCATCTGTGGACTTTCTCCCTTCCTCATCTCTCATCAGCTCTCCCCCCTCTGTGTCCCTCCCTGTGTTCTTTCAAAGCCACGTCCCTCCTCTGTCCCTCCTCTGTCCTTCCTCCGGCTCCACTCATCAGAGGTCACTGTTGTTTTTCTCTGATTTCGGTCAACATGTCTGCACGTATGCATGTGTATGTGTGCGCACATGGAGTGTGTACAGTATGTGTGTAAGAGTATCTCTTCGTTAGCCCATTTCTGTGTTTACCTTTGAGCACCCAGGGTAATCATATTGTCACAGCCTATTTCAGGGTGCCCACTCAACCTCCCTCTATCCACTTCTCTGCCTCACTTGCACTCTTCCACCCATCTCATTCCTTCTTCATCTTTACTTCACTTTACTTTGTTCTTCCCTTTTTATAATTCACCTGTCTGTCTTTCTCTATCCTCTTCTCCCTTTTTCTTGTTGTTTGCCTCTCTCATTTTTCTCCCATCTTTCATTCCTTCCTTCCTTCCTCTCTCTCTCTGTTTCTCACTTGCCCTCCTCCCCTTGTGCTTTCTCTCCCTCTTTCTGCCCAAAGCTCTGCAGCCCAGCTGGCATGGTTTTCTAGTGGTGTAGTAAAATATAAATATAATAAGGACGTTTTTGAGCTGGTGAATCCATTCTGAGCAGAGAAACATCACCACAGAGCCCACAGATGTGGCACACACTCAGGAGAGAGAGAGAGAGGGATGGAGAGAGGGAGGAGGAAAAATCCCTCATTTGACATGGAGAGAGTGCAGCAGGAGCACTGGCTGCATTATTGTTGGCATTACCCAGCTACTGGACTTGTTATTAGGACACTTCATACAAATTTTGACTCAAGTCTTCGTCAACAATCTTCAAGCAAGTCTCCAGTGTTTTGAATCTCACTCAGCCCTCAAGTCTTATTTTAAGACTAGTCTTTATAAGGAACTATCAACATGTAATTAATAATATGCCACTCAAGAGAGATGAAGTCCCGCCCCTTCCGACGGACCACTATGGGACCATACTTCGGAAAAATATGAACGGTAGTCAATGGCAAGGGACAAATAATCTTTTGTTTCCCGCTTGAATTGTACCATGAATTACACATATGATGTTTATCAATTTAAAAGATAATTTTACAAGACAAGAAAGTCGCTGTTTGTTGTAAAACTGCTTAAGTATAAGATGTGAAGATACGTAATTAGAAAGACTACACACCCAACGATTGTGTAAGTGACGTCATGACTTTCCCCCTCCAAGCGAACGTTAGCCGCTACGATGTCTGTGTGTTTTCGTACTGGGATGGAGTCACACAAGCAACAACTATTGCTCATTCTTTCACTTCCTGGTTGATAAATGGACCAGGAGTGGTGTCTATTGTGCGAGACAAGAGATGTAGTTCACTGAGCAGCTTCACACAAAACAAGACTAAACTACAACAAACCTACCACAAATTGCAACTTTCTTGACGTGTAAAATTATCTTTAAAATTGACAAACATCGTATGTGTAATTTGTGGCACAATTCAACCACGAACAAAAGATTATTCATCTTTCACCATAGACTACCGTTTGTACTTTTTCCGAAAAGGGACGTCTGTATTTATCCTTCCTAAGTACCACTCCCTGACTTTGAAAAGATTAACTCTAACAATTCAAATGGAGTTAAAATAAATAAATAAATAAATAGTTTAATTATGAATAATGATTCCAGTCCCATCACATTCCTGCCAATCCACAGTCCACACAAAAAATGACCTTATGTTACAATGATTGACTTTTTCTCCTGTCATCCCAGTCCCATGATGAATTGTGAAATTAACTCCCATCCCACGGGATTCCCAAAGAAATGTCAGCCTCTACTGTAAAAGACACATATCCTTAAATATTAAAGGACCAGTGTGTAGGATTTTGTAGCATCTACTGGTGAGCTTGCAGATTGCAAACACTTCTTCTCACTCTCCCCTCCCAAGCGTACAGAAAAACCAAAACACAAAAGTCCATATCTAGAGTCATTGTTTGGTTTGTCCATTTTGAGCTACTATAGAAACATGGCGGTTCAACATGGACTCCATGGAGGTGGACCCATGCCCTCTACAGATTTGAGGGGCTCATTCTACAGTAATGAAAACATAACGATTTTTATTTTCAGGTGATTTTAGACTAATGAAAACACATTTATAAATATTATATTCCATTTCTGCTATATTCTGCAAATAAATCCCCACAGAATTTTACGCACTGGCCCTTTAAATTACCTCATGTTAATAAAATGCAAGCTAACTAGCTAGCTGATCTGCATCAATCATTAGTCAACTAGTTAGCAAGAGTTTTGCTAACATTGTCTGGATAATTAGCTAGTTTTTGCTAACATTAGCTATTATAAGATATAAAGCCTTATGTCACTTTAACAGGAAAAAGAAAAAATTGACAGAGGTACCGAGTTTCAGAGCACAGACCAAAAAGGGCGGGACTTAGCTAAGGTCAATTATAAGGAAGTTCAACAAGAGGTAGAAGTTTAATTTCCCCTGTTCCAGTTGCATTCAGACTCTTACGCTGGGATCAGTACTCAATAATAGTCCACAAAATTAATTTCTCTTCATTTTCTTTTTAAAGCAAACAAACAACAGCCCCAGTTACTTTAACAATAAACCATTAACCATACTAAAAAGGCAACAATTGAAAACCTTTTTGATTCTGTTGTATGAAGTTTTTTAGCATTGATTGTATTCATTGCAATATTCTGAGAAGAAGTGTGTGTCTGTGCACATATAAGTGTGTGTGATTGCATAAGACTGTTAGCTTGTAATATTTTGTACTCATGCATTCATGCATAACTAAATGCTGCATATGTTACTGTATACTCCATTTGTGTATGTGTGTGTGTGTGTGTGTGTGTGTGTGTATGTTTGATGACCTATGGCTGCGGCTACCTGCGTGCTTGTGTACCACCAAGCATATGTGTTTAGTGTCAGAGCACAGCAGTACTTCAGTCCCCTGGGCAGCTCTTTGTTTGCTTTAGCCATGCGGTGGCTAGCCTAGCCCGCTAACTCCAAGACACATTTAGCCTGTGCTCCACTTTTATATCATCCTGCTTTTATTTTCCTTCTGTCTGCTCTCTGACCAAACACGCTGCACTCAACTGGCCTTTAGCAAGACTTGTAGCCTATTGGTGCCTCTCTCAACCATTGATAGACAGATTTGGTCATTGTGGTTTTCACTGGCTGCCATGTTAGCGCCGGCTTAACTCCTAAACTGCTCACTCTGGCCAAGTAGCACCAAAAATGTATGTCGAAATGTGTGAAGGCTGCAGTTAAGTCCAGCACGTCCAGGAAGTTTTATCTACTTGTCTTGGAAGATTGAGGCTTACAGGGCTTCAGACAGAACCACTCTGATGCTTAGAAACCTAGTATATAAAGACCCAGTGTTAGGTGTTTATTGTGGTCTGGGGTTGGACGCTCGAGTGTGTGGAGGGACAGAGGGAGGAGGAAAGGGAGGAAGAGGGATGGTGGTTTTAGCCACCAGCTGTTGTTACCTTGAGCATAACGTCCTTTAACCCCCATTACAGCGAATCACCACAAGCCACAAACACGCTAGCTTCCACTGAGTGCAAAACAACCAAAACTCACTTGTTTACCAGCTAATGTGCCATGTATTCACTCTCTGTTACTCATTCAACCCCTCTCCCGTCTTTCTCTGTCTTATTCACATCTTGCTCCCTCATTTTTAAACTCCTCAATCTCTTTATTCACTCTTAGAGATAAAGGTGCTAACTAGAACCATAAAGGGTTCTTTGGGTTGTCCCCATAGGAGAGCCCTTTTGGTTCCTAGTAGAACCTTTTATAAAGGCTTCCCCTGGAACCTTTTCAGAGAGTTCAACCTGGAATCCAACATAAAGGATTATACCTAGAACCATCTGTGAAAGGGTCCACACAGAACCCTCTATAAGAAATGTTTTACTGAGAACCCTTCTATGGTACAATTGTTCCACCCAGAACCCTCTCTGGGTGGTTCTATCCACAATCTTTCGACCTTGTAAGGATGCTAACAAGAATCTACCCAGGTGGTTCCATAGAAAACCTTTTCATATTCCAATTTAACTAGATAAAATTAAAATACATTTTAACTAAATTAAATTAAATTTAAGTAGAACCCACCAAGGGGTTTCTACCATGAACAATTTTATATTCCAAGGGTTCTATCTCAAACTCACCCAGAGGGTTCTGCAGAGGACCTTTCTATATTCCAAGGGTTTTATTTAGAGCCCGCCAAGAGGTTTCTACTGAGAACCCTTTTATATTTTCAGGGTTTCATTTAGAATCCACCCAGGGGGTTCTACTGCAAACCCTTTTATATTCCTAGAGGTTTATCTA
>JAJHUR010091884.1:0-21684 GCA_027495735.1 Lutjanus campechanus | reverse complement strand
TCATAAATCTTTCACACCTCCTTCCGTCTGTTATGTTTTAAGATTAATAGATAGCCCATGTCATTTAGGACCCCAGATTAAAGCAGCCAAAGTACAGTAGTAGTTTGTGGTTGGCCAATGTAATCATGTGACTATGTGTGAATGAGCTTATATAGTAATTAACAACTGGCTTTGTTATTGCCTCTGGATTACTCCTCCACATTGATCCGTATACCGGTCAGGGAGTTAGGGCTGTTTCTGATGGCAGGGGAACGAATGATCCAGGCGTCTTCTGACAAAATAACACCAGTAGACAACAAAGGCTGTAAGTTCGGAAAAATTTCTGTCTCTGTATTTATCTCTCTGTGTTGATGCTACCTCTCCTCGGCTCTCTTTTCTCTACATTCCCCCTTTTTTATTTTTTTTATTTGCTATTTTAGTTTCACAGTATTGTCAGGAAAAGTACCAGGGTTGGTTTCATGTAATGTTTACAAACTAGCAATTGGAGCTTTTTCAACAGTTGCACCCATTTCGGGTCTCTGTGGAGTAGAGCAGAACAAAATGTACTGTGGTTATTGTGGGTCTGCAGCTCTGAGCGGTTAGCTTAGTCCTGTGCAGGCCGGAAGTGGTGTCCTTGACCTAGTTGCAAGTAGTGGCTCCTAAAATTTATGACTACTATTCATGCAGGTGTTTGCAAAGGGTATTTGTCCACTGGCTGTAGTGTACTGTGTGCGTGATTCTTTATCCATCTTGGATGAGTGTTGCAGCAGGTGAACACGAGTGCACCGGATCTTTTTTTTTTTCTCTCTCTCTCACTTTTAACTCATTTGTATTACTTCCCTTTATGGCTGCCCTGAGTTTAGGGGGGCTATCGGCCAGGGCACCGTGCATCTGCCTCCTCCACACTTTATGATTTGTTTTCTTACAGTTTTGATGATCTCTGAGATGATTAACAACATCAGCTGAATGTCCACAAAGCCAAATGTAAACGTCTCATCCGAATTTTCTCCCTCTCTCCCTCTCTTTTTGTGTTTGTCCAGTCGATGCTGATGAGATTAAGAGGCTAGGGAAGAGGTTTAAGAAACTCGACCTAGATAACTCTGGCTCGCTCAGCGTGGAGGAGTTCATGTCGCTGCCGGAGCTCCAACAGAACCCGCTGGTGCAGAGGGTTATTGACATATTCGACACAGACGGGAACGGAGAGGTGGACTTTAAAGGTACGTAATAAACTCTGCTGGAGTGGGGAACTACTGGTGCCTTATTTTACAGCTTTATTATGGTCTACGTTATTTTGAATTGTAGTCAGCTTGTACCAACACCATATCAGCAGTGTTGTGGTATCTTTTACAGACTGTCATCACAGCATTAACAAATTGCAGAAGTTCTTTGTTGAGATTGCTTTCCTGTAAATTCAGTGCTCGATGTTGGAGCGCCACTCTCACAGTTTATATGTTGGTGTGGCATTAAGAGAGCACCCAGTTCACTCAGGGGACTTTCACTTACCTGACTAAAATAAGGCTTTGGTAATAACTGTGGTTTGATAAAAAGTCATCTTTTTAGGCCTCTCATGCAGAATAGATTTGCTACATGAATACAGAGTGTATTGAGTTGATACTTAGCATCAAGGCTAGTGGCTGGATTTGCATGCACACTAATTTCCCACTATTATTCAGAATATGACAATATTCAGAATTGTAGACAGCATATTCCATTTTGATAGGCTAATTTAGGCCTTATTTCGAATGTAGCATTTTCTGATTAAGATTTGTGGGATATCCTAGTATTGTTCAGGTTTTAGGAGCATTCTTTGGCTGTGTATATAGCCCATTCAGAAAATGTGTTTCAGTTGGGGTTTTTACTGCAGTTTGCAACACACACTGTCTTGTCTGCTTACGGTCAGCTCCGCATTCTAAACAAACCAACTAGTCAACAGTTTGCAAGACGCAAGAACCAAAAGAAAAGGCCACGTTTCTGATCAGAAGGAGATACTTAGACCTGGATATCAACTGTTTTTTGGATTTAGTGCAAATATCTCAATGCTGACCTTTTCAAGAAGGTGGTTGAATGAATGAATGTGGGAGGCACAGTCAGACAGGTCTGCCACCAGTGGAAAACTTTAAAAAACAAAACAAAAACACAACTTTAATTCAAATTCAAAGAAGCTAAATGGCTCCAGTGACTCCAGCCACTTTTCCATAATCAAAATATGTGATGCTGCATGAAAACAGGAATGTTAGTATCTTCCTTTTGATTAGCCATGTAAACAGCTTAGTAGGAATATTGTTTTTTTGTTTTGTTTTTTTCCAGAACAAGGGCAAAAATCTGAATATTTTGTGCATGTAAACCTGGTCAGTGTTACTTCATACAAGTTAGCACATCCTAGATACCTCAATATCTATCATATAAAATCTGGTATCAGCTAAGGTTTTCAGCATGTTTGAGTTTCCCATGAAACCAGTGTAACATGGAAAGCCTTAATGTGAAAGAACTGTGTGAAAGACCGCAGTCATGTTTAGAGCCCTAGAGCCAACAAACATGAATAAACTTCTAGTAGAGACATAAAAGACCAAAAGAACAGCAGCAACTTGGTGGAAATGTGAGTATTAATATTTCACCACTCTGTAAATCAGCTGCATGAAAACTAAACAAAGGTCAAAACAGAACTAAGAACGACCAGTACAAGAACTTAATCCACCATTAATACCATTGCAATTACTGCGCATCCCGTAGGTAGATGGTGGCAGCGTAAGAGAGCATGAGGGTTCATGTTAATACTGTATTAATGTCTGTGATGTTCTGTACTGCAGGGGCTTATGTTTTTTTTTTTCATCCAGCAACATAAAGCAGCTGTATCATGGTCCATTAGCATTTAGTGTGATTTGAAGCTCATTTTCTGTAATAAAGATTATTTAATAGCAGGATCCATGTCAATGCGCAAATACGCAGCATTTGAGTAGTGAAGGAAATCCATCCTCTGAACTGAATACGTGACAGAATTACACCAAACCCTGAAAGATAAATCTCAGAAAACCAGTCCTCCATGTTTTAAAATACATAATTATCTTAGAAGTCTAACTATAATGCATGACTACAAATAATCAGATCTGCACCCAGCAGTCTCTCTTGTCTTTCGACTGTTCATTTAAGCGGGAGTGCTTCTTAAAATGTGTTTTAAAAGATCATAAGTCTTGAATGTCAATAAAAGAATAATTAAATAGTGTCAGACTACTGAATAAAAATTGGATAAGTTTGGGAAAATAGTTCTTTTACACAAATACATTCTTGTGTAGCTTTTCAGTTCGCATTTTGTGATGTTTGTGAGGGACGTAGCAATACCAAAAGCTTAAAGAAAATTATGAAAAATATCCTTTATTAAATAATTAAGCTACGGTGTTCGACATGTTTTGTTCATAAAAAAATGTTTTTCCTTTTAACTTAAAGTGCTTCTGTTATTCATCTTTAATAAAATAGCCAGCTATGACCTACGCATGTATAAAAACTAACTTTGGCAATGGATACTTGAATTATGTATGAAAAATTGCAAAACAAAAACAAATGCAGTGGTCAGTAGCAATCCTTTTATAAAATAAAAATATTAATATACAATATTTGATTGTTACATCCCTAATGTTTGTTGATATGAATGATCAGCTCTGTCTTTTGTATGGCCTGCTGCAAAGAACATATTCACAGTTTACATTAGGTGTAAAAGCCACAACACTGATTGTTGTTCTCATCTCCTCTCCCAGAATTCATCGAGGGAGTCTCACAGTTCAGCGTCAAGGGGGACAAGGAACAGAAGCTTCGATGTAAGTAAAGCTGCTTCTTCATTAAAACCACATACGGCCAGAGGTAGCACCTCTGGTCTGAGGTCTCTTATCCCCAAACATGTCTGCTTGTTTTGCTGCTCTGGGACTAAAACCAGCCGGGGCGTTGTCCCCTGTGTCTCCCCTGTTCTGTTTGCCTCACCTTGTCCTACTGCTAAAAAAAAAACCCACCCTCTGGGGGAAAATCTGTAATTGTTGACAATATGCGAAATTCACTTTTTGGCTCAACAGTTAAGGGCTAAAAAAACAGAAAAAAAATATATCTAAATAATTGTTACTGAAGCCTGGTTAATTTATGTGGAAATGTCACCATACCAGTTTTCAGTGCTGCTCTGTCTCTACAATCAAGCTTAAGGCTATCCAACTGCTCTCAAAACAAAGAGCCTGGGAGGAGGTTGAGCGGCTGCTGCTTTTAGTGGAGCCAGTGAAACTGGAAGCCAAACAAGAGCATGTTTGATAAGAGCTTATTGTTTTGGTTTGCTCAAGAGTTTACCAGGGACAAAGTTTAAGAACAGGTAAAGACCAAAGACTTTATGTAACCCAGTCTTTCAAATGTTGCTGTCAGCCTGGCGGGTGGCTCTTTTAAGATTAATTTGTCACGGGGTTTTTGTGGGTTCAAGAGTGTAAAATCCAATTTTGTGAAAACATGTAGGACTGGGCGATAAATAACATCTCAGTATTTTTAGGCTTGCCTGGATTTACAATACATAATCTTGATATATTCATTTCACACCATAAATTTGCAAATGGAAATGATCTTCTAGAATACGATGCATTGCTCTAGATTAAACTACTCATCATTATATAAAATATAAAAATTTTTATTTTTTATTTTTAACATTTTTGACCAAATACCTATTGATGTTGCGATGATAGGGAAGACTACTGATGCTTTCTCTAACTGTAAACACAATGAGATTTTTGATAAATAATCATTAGTAATGTGGATATAATGACAAAGTGGGCAAAGACAAATAAAAGAACAACTAGAACGATCTGGAAGGCTCAGAAAATTACATCACTTTACTGTAATGCAGCATTTAAAATCAGGAAAAGACAACACTTTTTCCATAAAAATGATATAATGATGTCCAAACTCTAAGAGGATATTGCTGTCATAATGGTCTTAAAAAGTCTTAATTCTTATTTGTTGAAACCTACAGAAACACTGATTGATGAAAGACAATGTCTCCTTACATTTGGTGCTCTGCAGTTGTTGCTGTGTAACTGATCGACACTCCTGTCTGTCTCCCCCTGCTTCTGTTCCTGCCCTCCCTCCCTCCCGCCTTGCACCACAGTCGCTTTTAGGATCTACGACATGGACAAGGACGGCTACATCTCCAACGGCGAGCTCTTCCAGGTGCTGAAGATGATGGTAGGCAACAACCTGAAGGACACACAGCTCCAGCAGATCGTGGACAAGACCATTATCAACGCAGACAAGGACGGAGACGGCAGGATATCCTTTGAAGAGTTCTGTGCAGTAAGTCCGAGCCCTCCCGGGGTATTTTTGGGGGCGGTGACATTTCTGCTGATGCAGGCTGTTATGGCGAAGGCAAATGTCAAAGGGGCAAAAAACTGAAACAGATTTTTGCATAGGCTCGACAGCACTGGGTTTCAGTTTCACGCCTCCTGTTGAAATACGGTGTCACAGGGGCTGTAAACATCGGCTGCTGAGTTCTTGCTACATATGATGGGGCACTAAAAATACTGAGCTGACACTTTCGACTGTGTTATACTACCAGAGTATTAGAGCGACCAAGCAACAAATGAAAGATTACATTTATTCTACAGTGAGGCCATCCAGCTGAAGCTTATCTTACAACACTTACAATGAGTCCAACTGTGAAATAAGCTTATATTATAGTGACTCTGCTGTATGACTGCAGTGAGAGGATCACTGCAACACTGAGGTGCAAAAACCTTCACAACTCAGAAGATATTTCTCTTCTAAAATTCATTCTTTGTTGAACTGGAGTAAAGGTTAGGTTATTGATAAATTGCTTAAGCCACCAAACACTCTCAAACTCTGAAAAGGATAGTTCATATTATATAATGTGGGCTTGATAGTCAGTGTGTTAGCTACAGTAGATAGAGGTGGGCACACTCCCAAGTTGGAGAAGCAGATCAGAGAGGGGCACCAGCATGGAAGCCAAGCAATGTACTGCTGTTGACAGGGTCAGCAGCAAAAGGTATTTTAGCCATGTAAAAAATGTCCACCTAAAAAAAAAACAAAAATCAATATCAGTATAAGTGTATGCTATATTTAGATTTTTTCTCAGTGCTTTACCTTGCCATCAGACAGCCTGTTCCGAGGGGAAACCACCGTTATGTAAGCCAAATATCCCTCTCTCCAAACCAACCAAACTCAATTGGCGAAATCTGTAATTTTATTTCTGAGAACATGGGACTTGCTGGTTTACCGCTGCCTCCATCTGTTAGTTAGCCTGTGTTACTGTGTGACTTTGGTGAATCCAAGCTATAATTTTAAAGCGCCAAAGTCACACAATGCCACAAATAACTAACCGATTGAGGCAGCGGTAGACTTGCAACTCCCGTGTTCTATGATTTCAAATGACTGATTTCACCCATGGAGTTTGGTTGTTTTGGAGAGAGTGATATTTGACTTATCTAACAGTGGTTTCCCCACTGGAAAAGGCTGTCTGACGGCAAAGTAGAGCAGTGAAAATCTCCTAAATATAGTGTACACTTTAACTATTAATGTTTGGTTTTGTTAGATGGACCTTTTTTATGTGGTCAGAATACCTTTTGCTGCTGGCCCTGTCCACAGCAGCACATTGCTTATCCTCTGTGCCGGTGCCTGCTCTGCTTCTCAAAACTGCCGGTGTGCCAGTACCTTATGCAACACCGCATTAAATAATCCAAACTTTCCCTTTAAGACTCATAACTAATCTCCATGAAATGATCATAATCATTTGTAAAAGTAGAGAAAACATCCATCTGACTGAGTATGAGCACTAAATGTCTGATGTCTCCAAAACACCTGGAATTTGGATCCACACTCCCTTAGACTTTGCAAAAGATGGATCACTGTTTTAAGAACCATCAGACTAAGCTCAAAGCTTTGTTAAGGAAGGCAGTTAAAGGATGGAAGGAGTGGAGTGATAACAGTCCTGTAAACAGCCAGACTGGTGCATTTTTGTATGAATAGCGGATGAAGTCATGGTAGACTGATGTAGTTCAAATCAAGACATGGCTCCTCTTTTGAAGGTCGCTAAAAGATAGAAATCAGTTCATCCTGGAGATATTTTAAAGATGACGTAATCATGACTGGGTCTGAATCTGCTCTTTAAAGCCTCGTTCACTGTGAGAGAAAACACACAACCGAGCGTGAGAACCAACATTTTGTTAATCTGTGACTGGATTCCTGTTATGCTCAAGCATAAAGTGGCCTTATGATGTAGATAGAAAGTACACGGCCTAATTTAATTATCTAATTTAAGATCAAAGAGGCAAACGAAATCTCTTTCAGCACAATTAGTGTTCTCTTGTTGAAAAGCATCCTCCACATTACTTGTCTCTTGTTGGACCCCAGCGGAACGTGCTTTGCTCCGAGACATTTTGTGAAATGAAAGGCACCAGATGTAACTCTGACAGACACGAGGCCCACATTTGATGGCTGCATCTCCGGAGCCTTGAACTAAAAAGGCTCTCGTCCTTGTGGGAGTGCATTTCCAGGATGGCGCGGGAGAATATTAGATCCCGTTTATAACAAAGCGGCGTGGCTCAAACACTTCAAGGTCCAGGGAGGAGACTGTGTGACATGATTTCAGTCTGGCTGATAGTAGTCCTGATCTGAGCACTGTAGGGTGAAAGAAGCTGCAACAAAGAGAGTGTAAAAATATCACCATGGATATAAAAATAGATTTTGTCAAAAGGCTGGTAACAGTGAAAAGGAAGAGTGTTTACAACTCCAGTCCTGCTGCAAGATTTCAGCAGTATAACAAAACCTTTGGATGTCAAAGCTTACTCCAAACCATTGATTTTACACACAAAGTTCAGCTGACTTGTTCTGTGATGCAGAGAAGAAAGGCTGCATGATGTGCAGTAGTGACCTTGGCTGACTTTAAGAGTGAGTACTACTCAGCCTGTGCAAACAGTTGTGTAATGTCTTCTTTGGCTCTGCAGCAGCTTTCCACCATTGTTGTGTTGGCTTGGCTTGAGACTTAAAACTGTAGGTGTGAGGTTTGAACGAGATGAAACAAGGAAAGAATGCAATTGAGTTGCATTATGGGAAATGTAGGATCTATTCTTTTTGGAGCTTGACCCCTACTAGAGACCTCTCTTCCTCTGCTGCTTCGATTTTGACCAGTCCTTGCCTAATGTCTGAGGCACCCAACTATATTTAAGTACAATACTAAATTGCAGGACTACCCCTTTAATAGCCAATTATTGGACAGTTATGACGTTGTGTTCATTTATTTATTTATGAGGAAAACGCACATTAGTCAACATCTCTGTAAATGTACCAGTGTCAGCCAGCTGGCTAATTTTCAACTGCAGTCCTTTGGCAAGATGTCGTGAAACCAATGAGCTGATGCTCATGCTTATCATGTACAGACGGAAGATAGAATTAATTGTTTAAAGGGGCAATGTGTAACATGAATATTATAGTCCATTTCTGCAATATTCTGCCAGTAAATCCTCATAAATAAGTATGTTTTCATCAGTGTATTGTCACCTTTGAATGAGCCATTTTTAGAGGGCTGAGGTCCTCTTCCACGGAGTCCGCCATGTTGAACCGCCATGTTTCTACAGGAGCCCAGAATGGACAAACCAAACACTGTCTCTCTATATATGGCTAAGGCTGAGTTTTTTCCGAGCTAAAACAATACTTTTAAAATGGCACTGGTGCCTAAATGATGCCTGAACTGATACTTTTAAAAGATGAAGCAGAAAAGGGCGGCTGACAAAGTTAAAGAACAACTTTTTTTCATTCTTAAGGCAAATTTGAACTTGAAATTGAACAATATTTTAAATGTTAGTACTCAAATGTGATATATTTTATATTCATATATTAGAAATATGATCAGATTTGTTAACCTGAGGGAAGGATGCTGTCGTCAGTCGTCAGTGCTGTCCTCCAACACTTGCTGGGGCCAGACGTGCAAACACTGCCACTGATGAGCTCATCATGGGATCCCACAAGCAGCTGAGCCTGGTGCATCCGTCTGTTTTCAGGTTTATCCTGTGTGTCGCCAGATGCTCCCCCCCTTTACACAATTTCTTTTTAATTGCACACCCTGCCCGCCGTTTGAATCCTTTTAGTGAAACACAGCCGCACTTTAGACTATTAAGCTCAGCATGTTCTCTTTTTCTTCCAGGTGGTTGGTGGTCTCGATATACACAAAAAGATGGTGGTGGACGTGTGAGCGCTCCTCCGCTTGCTGACTCCCTCCCTTCCTCCTCGACACTCGCTTTCTCCACCATCTCTGAAGATCTGCTCAAGACGTCCGGCAAAACGCTCTCTGTGTAACTCAATGGAAGTATTCTCTCTCTCTCTCTCTCTCTCTTTCTTTCTCTTTACTCTCTCTAACTCTTTCTCTTCTCTCTCTGTGAAGCCACTTTTTCTTTGAAAAACCACGGGCCTTGTGAAGCCAACTTTGAAGTGTTATTGAACTGTAAATCCTCTCAATAACCCGGTCGTAGCACTTTAAGAGACTGAAGGACATCTATTTGTCACTCGCAAGAGCATCTCCGATTTTGGATGAGGGGGGAGAAAGGGGGGAAAGGGGGCGCAGTGAAGAGGCTGGTTGGCTTGTTCATATTTCATCCTTTCTTTTTTTTTTTTTTGTTAATTGTTATTTTTGATATTTATTTTTTGTTCTTGTCTTTTATAAAGAAGAAAAAATACAAGTATATCTACGGTTGTCTCGTGAGGGGAAAGTGTATAGTATTTTAACACTTGACTTACAGTACAACTAGAAAGTAGGGTATGAAGTGCCAACCAGAACATATCCAGAAACCAGTCCAAGTTATTACCTATCACCACCGCTGTCACTCGTGACACTTCCAACTGCACGACTGTGACTCATAGTATGTGCAAAACTAAATTTCAGACCTTCTGATTCTTTGTCCTCTGTTTTTAGCTTGCATACAAAGCAGTTTGGATTAGACCAGTGAAGCTTCCAGTCACTCTTAGCAAAGCAATTTATTTTTTTTTTTTTTTTTTTTTTTTTTTTGTGATAAGATTGCTAGTTTTATTCATACTGAAGAATGTGTTTATATTGTTGGACATTATCCTTGTTTCCTGTCATGAAATTATAGCTAGATGAATAAATTAATGCCAAGAAAATGTCTTTCCAAAAACAATCCGTGGCTGCAAACTGATAACATGGTTTACTCTTTGCGTTTGAACAGTGTGCATCCATACGACAATCTGCAATGCAAAGAATAGCTCTGCACTCACACCGACTTAACGGACTGAATTCATTGGACTTTTATTCAGAACAGAGGCAGGACGGACTTGGCTAAGAACTGAGAGTAATAGTTTAAGAGTGAGATTATACACTGTTTGTGTGAGTATATAGCAATTTAAGAGACTTATCTGCAGGCAGCGTTTTTTAAACCAATATGTGTATATTAGGTAATCAATGTGTGCTCATCTTCTTTAACAGCGAGAGGAGAAAGAAGGCTTTGCCTCTGCTTTACATGAGCCCTTCTGAATACTTACCTTTCTCAGTACAGCGCAGGACGGGTCAGTTTTCTTTAACGCAACACTTAAAATCTTAAACACGTTGGCATGATCAGTGTGCAATGGGATAGACTGTATATTGTAGGTTTTTTTTAAGGTCTTTTTTTGAAAGTGTACATTTCAAAAGTTGGCTTCTTCTACCACTTCTTTTTTTTTTCAGTCACGATCACCTCATTTTCTCCCCCTCCCACCCACCAAATACAAACAGGGAGAAAGATAAATTCAACCGAATTTTTAATTTCTAAGGGAAAAATGCTTCCTACTATAAAGCGCATCGGGATAGCTTTTCGTTTTGCTTTGGAGGCCGACGGCTGGTTTGAACCGGAGTTTTCAGTCAGAGATGTGAATCTGGAGTGCTCTGTTGTCCCTTATCCCAAAGCTCTGCACGGCTTGGGCCTCCCTGTGCTTGCATGACATGGAAATATATTTTTTGTTGTGCATGTAGATCAATTTTTTGAAATAATCCTCTTGTTTACACATGGATGGTGATGTTAATATATTTAAGAATTTAATGGTATACAATATGGATGTTGCCAAACTTTGGTAAATGTACACATATTATGAGAGGTAATCCAAATGAACTGAACTACATGTAACTTTTTGTATTTTACCCGGGTCAGCCAGATGCTTCTATTCCAGTAAAAGTTGCATATCTGATCCTGTCTCAAACTGCCACACACTGTACTCAGCTTAAAGGGGAAAATTTGATGTTTTTTTTTTTTTTCTTTCTTTTGTATATAAGTATTTGTTAAATGCAGTTCTGGCTCTCTGTTCTCTGTATAGTTCAGACCGCGCTTTAGTTTGTAAGTGCTACTTTTTCTCTGAGGGACTTGGGTTCTTTTTAGTTTGTGTGGGGATATCTGAGAAGATTTAAGTTTGAGAACCTTTTTTTTTTTTTTTTCTTTTTCTGCATGCTGCATCTTATGCTGTGGGACTGTTGGAAACTTGATACTGTATGAAAATTAAATAAAATTTAAATAAACTTTGAAATGTTGAAAGTAATTGATTTTCGGTCACTTTTTTAAAAACTGCATTTCCCTTCAGGATTATTGCCTTGTTTGAGAAAAAAAAAAAGTCCTAACTGCTTGTCCTATCTCGGCTTAACTTTAAAAGATCATCCTATTTCAGAAGCGATTCCTAAACTCGCGTCTGTATTCTGTTCTATGTCAGACCTCATGTTATCTTAACTTGAGAAATCCTAACTAAAACCAAAAATTTGCAAGATTGCAGAACACAAGACTGCCTGTATCCATGATTAGGATGTAATATAATAGCTGTCTCACTTCACTTGTCACTGGCTGTCTTTCAGTTTTCAATAAAGGCATTAAAAGTGTTGAGTGAAGGAGAGGATACTCAGCATTTTGGGTTCAAGCAGCCTTTCAATCGTCACTGCCACACAACTAACAATGGTGATGCTGCCAATTTTGGTACTTATTTTGAATTTATGGCAGACTGTATGCCATCTTAACCTAGGATTCCTCACTCAGAAAACCTTTTAGTCAGGACAGTTCTGTAACAGCTAAATTCCTATCCTAAGATAAGTGCAGTTAGAAAACATGTTTCTGAAATACTAAAAGCAAAAAAAAAAAAGTAACAGAATTACACTCCTTGTTAGTCGGGATTGAAATTATTTATTTACACAAACTCATTCTTACAGATAACTGCACACTGTTTTTGCAGGCATCATGATTTTCCCCTCATGTTTTGCGTCAAGTGATCCAACAGTGTGTTTCCATGAGGCCACAACAGCTGGACCTGAGGCGTCAGTCCAAAGGGGAATCAACAGTCTTAACTCAGATCAAAGTGGGAATTCCACCAGCCAATCCGGGGGGAGATAAATGCACACAGCAGCCAATGAGACTTTAGAATCTCTCTGCAGTCCGACTTGCCACCACCCTGATGTTACCATAGACCTTTGAAGGTGGACTTCCTGTGGGGGGCAAAAGGGGTTTAAAGGTCACTTCTCAGCACTACATGTGGATTCAAAGAGGTGTGTTACAAACATGACTTCAACCATTGTTGTGCTGTATTAATCAAATATAAAAACAATCTTTCTTACCCAAGATTAAGTTACATATCGCTGTCCGGGCCATCTTGATATTCTGGAAAGATCCCAATATGTGAACTTTTCTGTTGAGAGAAATGAGACATTCCTCTGAGGTTTAACAACATGTACACCAACCCACGGACTCAAGAGAAATACACAATATTCCTCTGAGGTAAGAATTCATAAATGCCAGTAAATTATTCTACATCACAATGGTGTGTGTCTGCATTTAACAACAAAAACTTGTCAGTGGTGAAATTAGAAGAACAGTTAGGAATCAGCACAGTTTTGGAAGAGTAATTCCGTCTCCTGTCTCATAGATATTTTTCTGCCTTGGTCATTTGGAGATAATCTGATCTTACAGTTTTATCTGCAGACCTTTTAGGTTTGTATGGAAAATTTGTTTTAAAGCCAGTTTATGGCAAGAAAGCAAAAATCGAATTTTCATACTCACGTGTCTGCGAGCACAATGCGAGTCTTTGTGACATTTTCAATGGTGAATTTGGTTTTTCCTCCCTTCCCCGCTATTCTTCCGATGGCTCTGGATAAGTGGTCGCCCTTCAGAGGTTTCACTGCCAAGACAGACAACACGAGGGATCAATTAAAATGCACACAAAGAGAGCGGAAAGCTCATTTGCAGCGGCGGACGGAAAGTAAAAACAGTAAATAAATACAGAGAGTTACAGGGCGGGCACAAGTAGCGTGTCGGTGTCATCTTACCATCTGTGACATCAAAGCTTTCTAGGAAAAGCTCGTCTAATCTGATGAGAGCTAAGGCGTCCTGGAAAGACAAAGTGTGAGCGTTAAATCACAAACCAAGGGTTCAGGGGACATCAAGAATTAAATATTGTGCCAGCTATTACAACCCTATGTGCTTAGATTTCAGCTTCTGTCGATTCTGAAGTATAATATGACCACTACAGTCTATGAAAGCTGGCAAACATTTAAACAATTAACTTGATATTCTTGTTCTTGTTTAAACCGTGTGCCTTTTAATTAAAGAATATTCAGATATTCTCAACGTTTGAACAATAAAATAAATCAACCACAAACTACTGCCAGTAGATACTTTGATAAAAGTTTAATATCAGCACACCAATAATAAGAACTAGTCCTCATCCTAATTCTATACATCTGGCCCTAAACCATGAATTGGCTTGAAAATACAGTTTGCACAGAAAATGACAAAGAAAAT
Organism: Lutjanus campechanus; assembly: GCA_027495735.1. NCBI lineage: Eukaryota > Metazoa > Chordata > Actinopteri > Lutjaniformes > Lutjanidae > Lutjanus > Lutjanus campechanus. The sequence continues at coordinate 7,921 of JAJHUR010091884.1, read as the reverse complement.
GCCTCAGCAAACAAAAACTTGCACAGGTCAGAATCTTCCATTAGTGTACTTACTTCAACCTGGAATCCTAGAATAAACGCTCGTACAAAATCTGTTGCTTTTGTGAGCGAGCCGATGTCCTGTGTGTCTTTGCATGTCTGAAAGAAGGAAGACACGTCACACACACACAAAAAGAAAAAAAAACAGCACGGTTGAGCTTTATTGCAAAAAGGCTCAGTCATGTCAACATCGCTTAAATGCGTGTGTTGGGAAAACTTACTTTGATTTCAACATTTCTTGTTTTGAGGTTGAATCTGACTTGAAGCTGCAGGTTTTCTACGATTGGGGTGAAAATCTTCATCCAGTTTTCCTTCAGCGGGGTGTATCTGTGAGCTGGGACAGGGATTTTACGCATCTCATCTGGTCCCTGAAATACATACCGAACAACTGTCAGTCACATGCATTAACAGTAGAACCACAAACATTACATTCACTACATTGTGCAATATTATTTTTCATCATCATGCAGAATATCATGTTTGAGATCATGTATTTTAGCTTACTTTTTTTTACTTAACTTGTTACCTCCATTGTTATTCTATTAGGCACTGTTGTTTTGTATTTACTCCTCATACAGTTCAGATTTTAGATTCTATTGTTACTGTAATTTTGGAAAAATCTCTGGCAGAAGAATTTCCTTTGAGATGAATTAAGTTCTTTCTAATCTAAACATTCCAAAACCTTCTAGAACTGCCACAGGGTCATTTTTAAGCCCTGGACCAAAACAGCGACAGTGATCACAAAAGGGGTCACTTCTAAAAGTTCTTCACTTTGAATATTAGCCTGAGCAAGACTTGACCAAACAACTTTTTAAAATTCATTGAATGAAATGTAGTAATTTTACAGCTGTGCTCTATTTAAATACAGTAAGAAGAAGTCTGATAGATAAACTGTAAAAGCATTTAAAATGTGACATTGTGTAGAGGAAATTATTCGAATACCACTTTAGTTACATATTGTTGCAAATTTTAATAATGGCTTAATGGAAAAACACACAATCAAAAGTTGGGGTCGTGCAGTCCTCATTCCCAAAGGAATGGACAGTAGTATTAGCAGCATGCAGCACCATGCACTTGGGTATTAAAATGAAAACACACTAGTGTTGTGACTGTGTGTCCTTTTCATTACTGGTGTGCTAATTTGCAATGTTAATTTTAAAGGTGAGAGTGGTCTCACTAATCCTTATACTGCTGCTTAGATATTAGCTATGAATATCTTATGAGCTTACCCAGTGTTTTGCATTTAAAAGCTTTTTCTGCAATAGGGCTACAGCTAAAGATTAATTTCATTGGCAATTATTTTATCAATTAATCGATTAGGTATTTTATGTATAAAATATAAGAAAATGGTGAAAACTGTTGATCAGTGCTTCAGAAAGTCCACAATGATGTCTTCATTGTCATTGTCATGTCTTGTTTTTTTCCCAAAGATATTCAGTTTACTGTCATAAAACAATAAAGAAACCAGAAAATATTCACATTTCACAATATGAAATTAAATTTTGGGCTTTTTGTTCTTTAAAAGAGCAATTAGTAAAATAGAAGTTAATTTAATAATCGATTCATATTCAATTAATCGTGTTAGCTTTGTTAGGCAAAATAGCTGTGGTATATTAGTGACAGCCACTCTTACACAGGACTGTTATTGAGTATTGTGTAGTGAAATAAAAAGTGAGTACAAAAAAATTAAAAATAGTCAAGAAAAGAACAAGATGAACCCCAAAACTGTGCACATGAACCTTCAGTGTTTGCTTCCCCACGTGTAACTAGAACAGCAGACTAACTTTATTTAGTAATGTCACAAGGCTACACTGCGCAAGCGCAAAACAGCTGGTGGTTACTTTGTAACGATAACAACTATATTAAACACTTTGTTATTCACTTTGACTAGAAATGAAGTAACACACAGGAGCACATGTACACAGATAGTAGTTAGTTACCTTTAATTTGTCGCTGGAAATTGGTGGAAACTGCGGTCGCTTGCTTGCCACGGGCCCCTCTGTGTCCATGTCCACTCCATCTTGTTCACGTTTTCGTTTCTGAGACTTTTTAGACTTCACTTTCGTGAAAGAATCTGTGTCATCTGTGCTCTCCATGGCAGCGCCAACGGCCGGGGCAGTATTTTTATCCGCGTCCATCCCGAAACTAGTTTTCAAAGAAATTAAGCAGTAAAATGTGAGGAAGACGACGGCCACACAGGCATGAGGGTGTCCTCGTGCAACGAAAAGGACCCCAACAGCCACATCGACGACGCCTGTAGAGAGAAAATAATGATTACCGGTGTTATAATTGACAACGTTGTCTCACTGAGTTACTGGAATTGAGTTGAAGTAAATAACGTATCCGCATACATGTGTTTGTATCTCAAATACGTAAATTGTCTACTTAAATGTATACATTCTGCCAGGCACCTGTGTAGGCAGCCGTACGCTCTGCAGTAGGAGAGTCCCGACGTCATTTGTTTTGGCAGTGAGCTACATTGAACCGTTTCTTGCTACTTTTTTCAAGGAAATTTCAACCGTTTTATACATTATCTCCAAAACAGCAAACATGTCATCTCCACTATCAAAGCCTCAGATCATTGCACACATTCAGAAGAGTTTAAACTACACAGTTTTTGACAGTAAATGGATTCCCTGCAGCGCGAAGTTTGTCTGTCTGGGGAACTTTCCGAGAGGAACCGGAGTAATGCAAATTTATGAAGTGCAGCACGGAGAGGCTCAGCTTATCAAGGAGGTAGAGAACACGTAAACATTTTACTCTTGTTTGCTCTTGTCCCCTTTTTTCCCTCAGAAATACTGAGTGGAAACGGCGTATCTTAGCGTTAGCTAGCTTAAAGTTATCAAAGGTTTCTAGAAAAGTCTTGCTAGGTTATTGTCTCCATAGCAACAGGCAACATGACATCTTCTTGAGCTCCACAGCTAATAGAGATACAGTTCAGAGTTAGAGTTAGGGCTTACCTGGGTGAAGAAATACAAGACCCCGGAGAAGACCCTGGTCTGGTCCAATCCAATCATATGTAATTCTTAAATTTCTGGTTTGTCAGTCAATGTTTCATTATCTTGGAGTAATTAAAGTGAATACACAGTTACAAACATGTTCCATTTCTCCCATACCTCTCAATACTTAGTATACGTTTCTAAATTTTGGGTGTTTGCCATTAGAGCTGCAACGATTAATCAATTGATCCATTATTAATTGATTTTTAAATTAATTGCTAACTATTTTTGATAATCGATTAAGGATTTTGGGTCATTTTTTAATTTAAAAAAAAATCCAAATTCTGATAAACTGAATGCCTTTGTGTTTGGGACATAATACATTTGACCTTGGCCTTTTGAAAACAGTGATCACCATTTTTCGCCATTTTCTGACATTTTACAGTCCAAACTGCTAATTGATTCTTAATTAGGCTCATAAATTAATTGAGAAAATAACAACAGATTAATCAATGATGAAAATAATCGTTAGTTGCAGCCATATTTGCCATTAACACACTTGTTGCATTGTTCCATTCTTGGAGTGAAACAAAACCTTTCCTTTAATATTTTTCAGGTAGAAAAACCCAAACCCATAAAGTGTGGGACATTTGGGGCGACTTCTCTTCAACAAAGACACATAGCAACTGGGGATTTTGACGGAAATCTCAATATATGGTATGTTGTCCACATCCACTGATGTCACACCTTCTGTGTCTTGCCAGTCACATGGCATTAAATGATATGTTGAAAGAAAGATTTTAATTCAGATTGTATTAACAAACTACTAAACCACCAAATTCAAAGATGTTTTAATTCCAAAAGCTCACTCTTATTGGAAAAGATATTCAATATTTTTAAGATTAATTTCTGTCTAACTGAACTGAAAGTTAATTCAGTCTGACCCTGTTTTCCACAGGAACTTGGAGGTGCCTGAAGTGCCAGTGTACACTGTAAAGGCCCACAAAGAGATAGTTAATAGTATAGATGGTGTTGGCGGCCTGGGGATCGGCGATGGTGCACCTGAGATAGTCACTGGAAGCAGAGACGGTAAGAGCATTAAAAAGTTTAATATAGCTTGTAATTATATCCCTTTCAAAGCAGCAGCATAAAATTGAATATATAAAAAAGTTAGCTAACACATAAAATTCCCTTGTGCGTTACAGGGACAGTAAAGGTGTGGGATCCCAGACAGAAGGACTCACCTGTAGCCAACATGGAGCCCATGGAAGGAGAAACCAAGAGGGACTGCTGGACTGTTGCATTTGGTGTGTAAAATCAAAATGTTCAGTTTTTGAAAGGACCTGCATCCACAACTTAGCTTCTTTAGAAATGCAGCTAGTCCTGTTGTAGACTCCTGCTTTCCAAAAGATATGGATACATCCTCACAGTTTAAGCCCTCGTTTGTCCATGACTTCTGTGAACAAAAGGTGGGTGAAGCCTGTCCAGGTTGTGCAGAGGAAAAACAATTATCCTCCCACTCCCAGACTGTCCTGTGCACTGAACAAAAGAATATCAAATTAACAGGCAAAGCACCACAAGCTTTATACACCAAGGAAAGAACCAGTGTGCAGGATTTAGTGGCATCTAGTGTAAAGTTTAACTCTTCTGCACTTATATTTAGATAGATAGATAGATGTACTTTATTGATTTGTTGATCCCAAATTAGGAAAACTAACACAAGTGACAAAAAAAAAATTAAAATAGCTCAATACAAATAGTAGAAAAATGCCCTAGAATACCCTATAGATGAGATAACTATCTACAGAATGTGTATATATATATATGTACACATATAAAGAAGTTACATGTATGAACAGTGGCTGTTTAAAGGACCAGTTTGTAGGATTTAGTGGCTTATAATATATACATTCTATTAAATTTCTGCTGTATTGTGCTCTAAGTCTTACACACTGTACCTTTAAAATGCAGCCCTAAAACTTTGAGTCTATTTCTGTGATCTTTTCCAGTTAGTATATATACTTACCCAATGTTTTAAAATTGCAAACCAGCTTTGGAAGTGTTCCTATTACACCATGAAAGAAAACAGTGTTAATTTCCCTCTCATTACAGGTCACGCCTTCAATGATCAGGACCGCTGTGTGTGTGCTGGCTATGACAACGGTGACATCAAACTCTTTGACCTGCGGAATATGTCTCTACGGTGGGAAACCAACATTAAAAACGGGGTGAGGTGAACACTTTATTTACATGGTAAACCTCTGGCATGTGTTTCTTGTGAAGTTATTTCAGGGGAAGATTTTCCCCTTGATGTCTTCAGTCATGTAGTCGGTGTGGCACCGCGGCAAGAAAATTACAAACATATCTGAAGAAAATGGGGACTAGAACTGACAGTGATTCAGTCAACTCAGCTCTGAAACACAAAGAGTAATCCTCATATTTAGAAGTGATGTTTTTATTAGGATCAACTATCCAAACATAGGTTATTTCTCTTGCACTGCAACCTGCACATGAATCAAATGCAGACAAAAACAGGGACGACGTGGAGACAGAGCTGAAAATGACTTCCCAGCATCATTTAGACTGTACATAAAACCACAAGGGAAGTCTGCATGTTCCCTTCACACGTCACATACAAAATCACACAGTCGTCTTTCTTATTCAGCACCTCTTGAATGTAGACGAACCAGCCAGAGGTCATTATGTCCATTTCAACACAAAGTAGTTTGTGGTGGAGCCATGCCATGTGATAAATGTCCAGGGGGAGTGACTGTTATTTTTTTTCTGACATCATGATCAGGTATGCTGTGTGGAGTTTGACAGGAAAGACATCAACATGAACAAGCTGGTGGCCACCTCACTGGAGGGAAAATTCCACGTCTTTGACATGAGGACCCAGCACCTCACCAAGGGCTTTGCCTCTGTTTCCGAAAAGGTAATTGACCTGGGTGGAGAGCGCCAGACGGATGTTTGGCTCCTCCGTATGGGAAAAATGTCAAAAGGTTATTAGCATTATTATTACTTTGTATTTGTATGGTACAGAGGGAAATGGGGGCACACGTCGTTTTGACCGTTTTCACAGCTGGAAGTGTTTGGGGTCGTGTTTGTCTAACATTTCTCTGCGGCTTTGTGACACTGGCCAAAAATGACACCGGGTCGGTGAGCAGAGAGGAGTGTGGCTTTTTGTGGGAAAATGCTCGAAAAACACACTTAAATCGGCATTAGTGCACAGACCAGCTTGCCAAGTGTTTGCTATGTCTGAGAGATCAGAGGCCTCAGCTTTCTAAATATTTGTCCACTTCTTCAGAGAGATCAACACATCACTGTCTCCAACCATGAAGGTTCCGCTAGTTCCACTAGTCATTTTGGTCTAAAAATAAGATATTAATATACTCTGAGAACAAAGCTTTTGATTTTTTCAAAGTTAATATTAGTTTATATATTTATATAATAAACATGTCAAAACTGCAGATGGAAATCTGGCGAGTGTATTCTGTAGGCAAGATTTTCAGTTTTTTTTGTTTTGCTTGTATTTTTGAACTAGTGTATAGTTAGAGTTTTTAAACATTGTTTCTTAAAATAAGACTCACTACTTTCAGTGCCTTCAAAGACATAACCTTTAACTGTTATTTAGCCAATGTGGCTATTTACAACCAGGTGTATATTAGGGATGTTCCTGGCAACTAATTTCACAGTGGCTGCAAGTAAACAACTCGGTGCTGACGTTAGCTGCCAGCCTGCTACACAGTGTGGCTAACGTTAGCTGTGCTGTTGTGAAAAACAACTTCCATCTTGTGCCTAAAGTGATAGTTACAAGGCCACCACACTCTGGACTGCTTTGTTGAAAAATCTTCTGTCAAAACAATTAAAAATCAACCCAACATCAAAGGAAAAAGGATCACACTGGAGCTGGAACAAGCTCTGGTACAAGGAGTTTTATCGATCTCCCTGGTGCAGGAAAAATCAACCAAACTCGAGTCAATCCAGGATTAGATGAAAGAATGATGCAAAATTCCCTTCAATTTATACTGTTTTGGGGCTCAGATGAGTCCCCTCCTCTCTTTAACATTTCAGCTTAGGTCAAAACATATTCGTGTATGACCTCCTGGTGCTTTTAGCTGCTTTCCACACCTGTTCTCCGTATTTGACAACCTGGGAATGAAACTCTTACTCCACCTTTAAGTCAGTGCCATTCAAAAGAATGCAAGGGACAACAATTTAACAAAAAATGACACATCAGCAAGGCCACATTGTTTGACCTCAGCAAACTAAAGTGATTTAGAGGTTTGTAAAATGTCTTGAGAGGTGCAAGGAATTAATGTTGCAATTACTAATTTGATTGTGTTGGAAAGGAAATGATCTCTTTTCTCTCCTCTTTTATTTTAGGCTCATAAGTCGACCATCTGGCAGGTGAGGCATTTGCCTCAAAACAGAGACATCTTTATGACTGCAGGAGGAGCAGGAAACTTACATCTATGGAAATAGTAAGTTATTGATCTTTACCTACAACAATGTTTTGTCCTGTTTCAAGATACATAGTGGTGGTTGTTTCATAAGTATCAAATTCTCTGCTTTATTATAGTATATACAATATATTTTGTGTCATTTCCAGTGAGTATCCCGCTCAAAGAAGCAAGAAGGACTCAGATGGCGTGGATGTGGGCGTAGCTGGCACTGTCAACCTCTTACAGAATGTCACTCTGTCCACTCAACCAATCGCCAGCCTGGACTGGAGCCCTGACAAGCAGGGCTTGTGTGTGTGTTCGGGCTTTGACCAGTCTGTCCGTGTGCTTATTGTCACCAAACTCAACGTGGTGTGAAAAAAGGAGACAGATGATGAAGATCGGTACAGCTCGACACGAAATGAGACACAACTGCAGAGACGCAGAGTGTACATCACTGCCCTTTTCTGAGGCTGAATTGTCTTTTATTTGAGGACAACCA
>JAJHUR010091883.1:0-22787 GCA_027495735.1 Lutjanus campechanus | reverse complement strand
AAATGCCATTTAAGATTAAAAAAGTAAGTTAAAATTGTTCACTAACAGAGAGAGAGTACTGGGTAATATTATGTGTATTTAAAAAATGTATATAATATGTTAATTGTGTTGTTTATAATATTTGTGAAAATGTTTATCTATGCCTGAAAGAAAAGGAAGAAAGACACATATAGTTCATGAATGTATTTTATTTTGAAAGGACACAGGTAACAGGAAGGAAAAAAAGAGGAGAGAGGGAGGAGGAGGAAGAGGGGAGAAACATGGCGAAAAGGGTGAAGTAAACAGACTGTGTAGTGAATGTTGTCCCCAGAGTCGGTTTGGTGTTCGACAAGGACTCTTTGAAAGACTTTGTGGTGACTTTCCAGGAAGTTTGAGTGGAGTACTCAACACGAAGGACGAGAGAAAGTGGAGCTAGCTGCTGACCGAGTGGCTGCTGTTCACGGACTTTGCTAACAAGCTAGCGGCTAGCAACCTCGTGGGCAGAGTGTGTGTGGAGCGTGTGTGCAGCTGCGGAACGGTGGAGACGGGTCGAGCGGATCGTCAGCGGTGGAGACAGGTCGAGCGGATCGTCAGCGGTGGAGACAGGTCGAGCGGATCGTCAGCGGTGGAGACGGGCCGAGCGGGATCGTCGTCTGAGGAGCCGAGGTGCAGCGAGACAGCCTGCGACTGGAGTTTCCCTTCTTCCCGGTGGATCCTCTCTTCATTCCCCCTGCTTCAGCTGTTCTGCCACCTGTTTCGGAATTAACATACCTGGAATAAGGTACTTTGTCTCTTTTAATTTACCTTGGAGGTGAAACAGCCATTGGATTTGGGCTGCCACGCACCCTAGCTGCATTCAGGCCTGCAACGGTGTGACTGGGTATTTGAATATTTATTTCATTTTAGTGCCGGCTATTTTATTTCATTGGGGGCCCCATACACGTTAAAGGTGTATTGTGTAATGTTTTCTTATCATTTGAGAAAAGTCTGATTTAAATGAGTTTACCTGCTTAACTTCATTTTTGAGTAAATAGTTCATTTTTTGTTTAAACTAAAACAGTTGTGGTCATTGACTGTGATATTTTGAGTTCATCAAGGTAAATAAGAAGGTTAAAAAAACTGTTTAAATAGAGACATAATTTTCAGAAGTATTTCAGTTTATTTTAAAAGTGTCTAAAGTGGTGTTTAAAAATCTGGTCTACAGGGGAAGTGCATAGTATTAAAAAATTAGAGCTCCACGCCTACATTTGTACATACGATTAACTTCATCAGAGAAATTCTATTTTGTCATTTAAGTTGTTAGAAGAAGAGCTCAGGTTAGCCACCTCTCATTATAGTAAAAGACACTAGAGAGGCGCTACATTAGTTTTCATTTTTGTTATCTCTTCAGCAAATCTACTGTATATAATTTCATGTTGTTTTCTATCAGTAGCAAAGAGGGAACTACATCAAAATCTTGCTATACAACCATGTTGTGTAATGACAAATAAATCTCTTGTATCTTGCATTTCCAGACACATTTCCTTGAACTTTCATCAAGGCACAATGCATTCAGCACATCAAGTGTGACGTGACGTAAGACAGAACGTCAAAGAGGTCGATGGGAATATGAGATGTTCTCTGCAGTAGGTTAATCCCTGGTAAGTTATATAATCATCAGCTGGAGCACAAAGAGAGACCAGAGAGGATGATCCTTGTGGATTACTCCCCACTCAAAGACCACAAGCTGCACAATCTACAATCTCAACATAAAGAACTGTGTGTGTCCGTCTGTGTTGGATGAGGTTTTAATATAAAGAAATTAACCTACATCATAAAGTGGGAGCACAGTGAAGAAAACCATCCCATACTCTTAAACCTGGAGGTTCACCCCGTTTGTCTGAGTGAACTTTCCAGGCTGATTATCACATCCAAGAAAGCAAAGTCAATACTTGTGCCCTTGTGGGGAAAGTTTGTTTGAAGTTGCCTCAAAGAGAACAAACTTCTCATGAAAGGGAGCAAAGAGAAGTTGCTTTACAGTCTGAGAGGGCCTGATGTGCCCATCAATTAAGTTGTTGTTGTTGTTGTTGTTGCTGGCTGTTTTAATCTGCTCTGTGCTGCAGACTGCAGCGCTGCTAAGACATGATGATGCATCGATGTCGCACAGAACCTCAGGCTTCCCATTCATTATCAGCTCTCCATATGATGCTCCTTAGTATAGCAGATAAACCTCAATGAACTTTTTCTCTCATGTATGAGTGGACCCTTTTGTTTTGGAATTACAATTCAATGGTTAGATGTTATATAAAATGTGTCATGGTGGATATGTTAAGACAAATCCTTTATGTTGCTGACATCCTTTCCCTACAGGGTTTTATGAAATCAATTGTGTCCTAACTGTGCAAAAGCAAACACAACCAGATCTTAAGTCTCTTATAGAAAATTTTCATCACAATCATCACAAAACATTTGTTAAATAAATGAATATGGGTTTATAGGGTCTGCTATTAAAATGGAACAATGGGAGATGACATATAAATATAATCTACTGCTGAAACTGAGCAGCTCCACTGAACCTGAGCGAAATGTCCTTCAGATGACTAAAGCCAACCTCAGTGGTCAATGGTTGAGTGCAGTACAGAGAGCCAAAAAGACCTTATTTCTAGTCTTATTGTGTGAACCCGTTCTTTAAAAGATTTATATGATTTCAAGGGCCTGTAAACGTTTAATTTGCTGAGTTAGGAGACAGAAAAGACCTTTATGGAGAAATAGCAGAGAAGATTTACGCAAATCAGATATAATATTTCTCTAGATTTAGAAATCGTGACCAATCACAGTCACATAATCATGAGGGACACACCATTCTGCTGGAGATGGACAGTAGAACTTAACATTGTAACATTTCCCAGGCAAGATAAATGGCTTGGTAAATAAATGGCAACCTAAATCCTGCAAAACATGATGTCACCAAATACAGGCCATGTATGTGCCAGAGCCAGCTTACATCTGGTCTTATATTGCCAGAACACAGTCAAGTGTGCAGATCATACATATATGCAGACATTTCATTCTTTCCTACTCTATGTAGACCATAAACACTTGAATATAACATGACACATTACAACACGTTATTGGGCTTCTTATCCAGAAAAACAGCAGCTTCCCTGGTCCAGTATGGCATTGATGTTGATGTAAGTACAATGTTGAGTCTAAGTGTATATGTCTATGGTGCAAACACTCAGCCACAATCGGCAGTTTAAAAGGCAGATTTAAAGGCAGTGCAGCTGCATGCTGGGTCAGTGGAAATATACAAGTGGACACAAACATGTAAATTTGTGCTTGGTGGCAAACACTGGGGTGAAGATGCCTCTGCTACTTCATTAATTGAGACTAGGTCAAGTTTGGACCAATAAAAAAAAAAAAAAAAGCTCTGCAAAGTTGTGAGCACGACTTTATAATAATTTCCTGCATTCAGACACCAAAAAGATTTGCAACTGACTTGCAATTTGCTTCTAAAGATTTGTAACTTGACTGACTGACCTGGGCTGCAAATCCCATCTAAAGTCTTGTCAGAGCCTCAAGTTTAAGTCAAAGGTCAATGGACATCGGCTGCAACTTCCAATAAATTTTGCACAGGCTGCCACTGCAGGGTGGTTAAGGTAAGTTTAGAAAGGGTTTGATAGTTTTCTATGAGCTGAGCAGGCATTTTAAACATCAATATCACAGTCAATAATGTTCATTTAATCGTGGGAAGCCAAAATTGTGTCAAGATTAATAACTTGTGCAGGCGTAATAGAAAACTAATATTTCTGTTTGGAAAAGAAGAATCAAGTAAATAAAACAGTTTTTTTTTAACTTCACTGTCACTCTCTCTCCTGTCACATGATGGCTTATGCCACTCGTAACCATTGGATACCAGTCTCCAGAGATGCGGTGACAGGCCTGTAATTGAGAATGTGTATTCTACTTCTGCTGTATTTGTCATATTTTTCTCTCTTCTCATCTTCTCAGCATCTATTCTTTGCTCACCAGGGAGTCACATCCTGACAAGCCCCCCTGTAGAAAGCCAGGGGATCCTCCTGCTTCTCTGCGGGGAGAATAATTAGCCTCATCTTCCTCCGTCTCCTCCATACCCTCTCTCATGCCTGTGGCAATGTGTGCAAATGAGCTGCTTTCTACCTTATATGACTGGATTCCTCTGCTAGAAAGCTCATCCATGCCTCGCCTGCATAACGAAGAGTTCAGCTTTTGTTTGTAAGGGAATCGCACGCTGAGGTGCCCCAGTTTTCCAGCCTCCTCAATGTCATCCTCAAAGAAAACCAACAACTCTTAGAAATAATCACATGGTGAAAGTAGCCAGGAAGTTAGAGGAGGCAGGACTGGAAGATCTGATATAGAAACAGTAAAAACATAGCATTCTTTGAGCAGCGTTTACATGTTTAGAAATCCACCAACTAAAAGTGTAATTTGCAGTGCTTGACTCATTTTGATACATTTTTTTCCCTGGATAAATGGAAAAATGGAGACGAGATGGGATCACATTTAAGTATGTCCTGGGAAGCTAAACTTCAGTTTTTCAGAATTAAAGAACAAGGTCAAAGATGAGCAAACAAACAACAAACAAAAAAACTGCATGTCCATGAGCTGTGCACAATACCTGAGGAAGCGCAAGGTTTGCCATCATCACTGTCTCCATGGGGAAATAATGGCTGAACCTGCTGTAAAGCAATTCTGCTGATGGTCAGGTGTAAACAGCATGAACTGGAGCAATTTCCTCATGGAGTTTAAAAATGTTTCAGTCAGAAAATGTGCAATATCAGCAGCAGAAATTGGAGGGTCTGGAGGAAAATAAGAGGTTTCTTGTGAGTCTTGAAATCAGCTCCATCATAAAGGAAAAAAACAGAGTGACAGAAAACTGAAAGAAGCTCTGAAAAAAAACATTAATTTGATTTCACTCCAAAGGGTGACAAAGTGGGAAAAAAGTGAATGTTCTAGAGGAGTGCTGTTGTACTGAATATCAGCACAGATGATTCAGTCATAAGCACGAGGCTACAGATAATCACAGCTGTGCTGATATTCACAGGGTTGGGAGGGTTACTTTAAAAATATATTCTGCTACAATTACTAATGACCTGTTACAAAATTTAGTCAGTAACATAATCCATGTTGATGTTTATGTTTTGTTACATTAATAAAATCATTTAAACACTTTATCACAAGAAGAGCTGCTTCCCGCCCACTCATAACTACTCATATCCTGTTTGGGAGCCACTCGACTCTTGCTTTTGACACCTTTTCCAGCTCCATGATACAAATCTTCATGTCTTATATCACTAAATGTTGGATCCTGTCCTGGCATTTCACTGCACTCAGGTATGACAGAGTGAATTTGTCCCTCAGTGGCACATTTCTCCTGTGGAGCAGCTCAGTGATGGAAGACTAAACACCTCCTGTTTGAAAGTGATGCAGGCCGTTGCTGAGAAGAGCAAACACGCTCAGTCAACATCACCTGGAGAGACAGAGGATGAAACAGACGACGGTGTGTTTTACAGAGAACCAAACTGACCTTCACCGCAGGCTGATATCTGAGGAAAGATGTTGTTGGAAGACAGGGAGCCATTTTTAAGTGTTAATATTATAGTGCAACCAAGCAAATAAAGGCTTGCCTCAGGTTTAAACTAATAAAAATAAGAGCACTGAGGTGATATTTGTACACCACAAGACTGCAGGCCCAATTATTTTAGCAACAGGTGCTACTGGTGTCAGTGAAGCATGGAAATACTGGTGCAGTGAACGCCGAAATAATGAAATATTTGTTGCAAACAAACCAGTGTCTGAGGCAAGTGTTTAATCACATTATATCAAGTCACAAGAGCATATCAACATTCATTTTAGAGCCCAACCGATACTGGATCTTTGGGGCTGATACCGATATTAAGGAGTAAAAAGCATTTCAGTATTGATATACTTGATTTAAGATAAAGGACCAAATATAAATTAAATGCTGCCTATAAAAGAAAAATAAATAAATAAATAAAAAGAGTATGTATCTGTAGTATGTTCTGTACAAAGAATATCGGACAAAATGTGCCTATACCAATATTGACTGATATAGCTGTGTTAGGCCCAGTGATATTGGCCAGTATCAATTCATACTACTCCAGTAATACTCCAATTCATTTTCTGTTGGTCCCACTTCATTTTAAAGTACATTAATAAGACGTACCTTGTATCAAATTAGACAAACCTAGAAATAATATGCTCTTTATTAGACAGTATTAGACCCTTTATTAGACCCTTATTACAAATTTATTAGAGAGTAATTAGGAGCACATTAAACCAGAACTGTACTGTAAATAAAAGTGTATTGTTTCCAACTGTTAGACCCTTATTAGACTTTGTTAGATGGCAATTTGGGACACATAACAGAACTGTACAACAGTATGTGAACCAGATCTGCCAGGACAAGGCCAAAATGATGGAGGCAGAGAAATATTTTGTCTATGGGTAACTGCACAGACTGTAATACTGAAGGTGATAATGTGATGTGATCAAAGAAGTAAGCATCAGCCTCGACTGTTCTGCCAGTTGTTTGGAAACAGTCAAAGAAAGTGCGACTCAAGTTGAAGAACTGTGATCTTAGTTTACAGTACAGTTCTGTTGTAATGTTTCCCTTATTACCCTCTTATATAGTCTAATAAGGATCTTAAACAACGTCTAATACTATCAACTAAAAAACATAGTATTTCTAGTTTTTGTGTAATTTAACATAAAGTATGGCTTGTTATGACTTGTTAGTGTACTGTAAAATAAAGCCTGGCCTTTTAAGTTTAGATTCAATTTGTCTACTTATATTCTATTCTTTTCCCCCTCATAGATTTATTATTGATTTATTATTTATTTCAACAGTGGACCCTTAATCAACTTACTATATATATTTTCATACAGTTCAGGGTTTCAGGTGCAAGTCAGAAACCCTCCACAGACAGACAGACAAACGGAGGTTATGGGGACAGCATGTACTTTCTCACCATGTGGGTCAGAAAAATATACAGCAGCAGATCTCCTGGCAATTATTATTCAAACTAGGGCAAAATTATTAAAAAGCAAAATCAGACATAGAGGACTGATGCTGCATTGCCTCCTGACATCCCAAACTAGATTTTACTGATTTTTACCTGCTCAAAACTACCGCTGACTCCAACCAGTTTGCATAAATCAAATTTGAAATAAATTCACATTCTAATAATCCAGGTTTGGCTTTGATAGAGTTTCCTTTTGTCAAGTCAAATTCTTTTATATGACTTGTTAGGACTGTTAATTTAGCAAAAGGCCACCTAGAAAAAGCTTTGCAGGATCAATATTTGCACCCTCATCCCTCATCCTGAATCTTATGTATACTAAACATCACACAGAGTGCAGGCTGATCCTCTGGCAGGGCAGCAGCTGTGGTCAGCTCTTCAAAAGCAGCATCGTGGAATGATTGTGCTTAAAGCCGACAGCAGGAGGTTCAAATGTGGCCTTTGCAGATCAAACGGCTACCGTCGCCTCTGGGCATTGAAGGCCGGCACGCTGAACCGTGGCATTTGGAGCTCACGCAGTAAGGCATGAATATGTAGCTGTGAGTTCGTAATAAAAAAAGTACTTGACTTCCAGTGGCGGAAAAATAAATCGGGATGAGGGTTGCAGAAGGGCCAGCGGTAGCCTTAAGTTAGAGAGGCTGGTGACTGGAAGGTCGAACCGGCCAGGAAAATCTAACTGGGGAGAGAAAATTATGAAATGCTCCTTCCTCCCTCAGCACTGCTGTCAAGTTGCCCTTGAGCAAGGTACTGAATCCTCTGTTGGCCCACTGCAGCTTTGGTAATTGTACTCAGCAGTCTCCAGCTGTGAGTGCAGTAGGAAACATTTAATATGATGACGGATGTTGAAGAAAAAGCAGATACGCTCATTCAGCCCTCTGTGGCCAAGTACAAGTTGAAAGTCATGATGATTACATAAAAGAAAAGGTCTCTTTGTCTGCTTTTTATCGCTGATGGATAAAACACAACATAGATGCAATCTAAATTATGAAACTGTTTTCCAATTGCTGTGTAATTTTGTTTCTTCCTTGAATGGTATAGATTGTAAGTGATTTGAATGTGGGTGAGGAGCATGCCACAGCCCTTGTTAGCAAGATGACCAAAATGCATCCCCCTTGGGCCCCTCCATCCCTCACTCTCCATCCCATGATAGCAGAGAGAGTGAAGGGGCAGAGAGGTTGTTTAGTTGAATATGTAAGTCTAGTCAGCCTGACTCATCGATCCTTTATCTGACTGAAGTTTTTACAAGTTAGAATCTTTGACCCTGACCATGACTCTGAAATATCAGCAGCCTAACTGTGTTGTGTACTGAGGAAGCCTTGACACTGTCCATGGTGCTGAAGTAGCAGACAGTCCTGCCCTCGTTTCTCAGATCTGAAATATTCTCTGTATACTACAAATACTTATACTTCCAGCTCATATACTCCTCGGCGTCTCATGCACAAGGTACCCATTAACAGCTGTATTTAACATGTGGTTAAAGCTGTGAAATGGGTGCAAGGTAGGTTTAGGTATACATTCAGGTGTAGGATAACGCCGTGTTTTGGGTTACATTTCTTATGTCACGTCACTTAAGCGACTCATAAGGCAAAAGTCACATACTGGATTTTTACTAACGTTTGGGTAATGTAAAAAAGGTGACAGAATAGGGTGGTTCAATTGGTACCATCCACAGCTTTTGCCAATGGGAACACGACAATAACTACTCTAATGTGTAACAAAGTGATCTGAATAGAACTGGACTCCTTGGTGGAAACACAGCCTTAAGTAGAACTATGGTCAGTCAGTGTCACCACTCTGTACCACAAAACGTGTCCTTCAATAAGTCCAGTTTACAAGCTCCATCAACTGGCAGTTTGTGGACAACATGCCTCAACTCACAGAGACACACAGACATTTGTTCACAAGTCCAGCGCTGTTTCTCACAAACAGTGACCTTTACGTCTTCTTCTCAATGACCTCTTTAAGTTCTTCTCATTGCATAACTGCGCTCGATATCAGAAGTGATTTCACATCCTCAATCAAACAGTATCTAGAGATGTGAGGAGTAGGTTTATGAGGGTCTCAGGAGGAAGTGCCTCAGGGTGTTGGTCATCCATGGCTGCCATCAAAAGCCCTGTTACATAACAAATGTCTTAAACCTGCACAGCATGACCCAGAACTGTTTATGTAACCCTTTTTCCAGGCCAAAGTTATGGAGCGGGACTCAACATCTAGGTGACATGTTTGCATTTCAGAGTGGGTCAATGCATGATGGATGGTTGTCAGGCAGATATCAGTCTCACTGTTTAGTTCCACACCAGTGAGGAGTGCACAGTCTGCAGCTCAGCAGTCTGGTATTGTACAGTTTCAGTCAAAGACTGTTCTTCAAAAAACTCCTCTTTCGTCTTGGCTCTGGTTTCTGGCTCGTCCTGGTCCAGGCCAACAATGGACTTCAACTTTTTACCCATGTATTACAGCTGTGGTATAATTACAGTGTCTTTACCATCAACCAAACTAAAAAAAAACACTTTCTGGCTTTGAAGATTGGAACTGTTCAATTTAAAAAAGCATCCACAGACATTATGTACTGTTTGGCTTCATAAGAAAACAAAACTCACAAAACCTCTTGTCTTGTTATATTAGATAGTTGTCAAGTCATGTGATACTTTATATATACAGTAATTACTACATTTGACATGATGTTATCAGGGAGCCAGCAAAAAGGCAAAAGAGGCATCACTTTGAAGCCAAATCCCAAAGGACAGGAAGTTTACAGTTACTGTCTGTAAATTCTGTATATTTTACTCCTTTTGTTTATTTTGTTTAGCCAGGTGACAAGAGTGGCAGCCCAGCTCAGACACTCCTGTCTAGATCTTATTTCAAGAAACGGGACATTGCTATTCCTTTAGGGATCAATGGCATAAACTGAACAGAATATATTCAGTTCCACATACAGTATCTGTGATAAAATATTCAGGGTTCATTTACTAGACAGTAAATGGTGTCCCACTGCTTTCTTCATCAAATGGAAGTGATGCTGACCTTTGACCTGTGACCATCATGACCAAATTTCAATCAGTTCATCCACGAGTGGATGTTTGTACAAACTTTCAAGAAATTTTGGGAGTGTTGACTTCAGTCTCAGATAGATAAAAAGATACTGAACTTAGAAACACAGAAACAGCACAATAAGAAAGCATAAAAGTAATATTTAAAAAACACACACACAAAAAAAAAAACAGAACACAGAATATCAAAAATTTAGGGGCTGTATGTAATTCTTTGCAATCTAAGATATGACAAAGAAATAACTGTAGACTTGCTGTAAAAACAGAGAAAATATGATACTTGCTCCTGACTATTATTAAAAAACACTCGGGCAGTAGTGCCACGGACATTTTGGTATTAGGAGGCAGGTTTTGCTTTATTCATGAATGTATTATTCGCCCGGTGGGATCAAAGTGCAGTCTGACAATAGTGGTGTCAGCACAGGGCTTAGAGGCTGTCAGTCAGGACTGAAGGCTGGAAGGTCACCAATTTAAATCCCTGACCAGCTCAGAACAGGGAGAGAGACAGTGACTCATTCTCTGTCATTAACTATTGCTGCGCTGGTGCCTCTGAGCAAGGCATTTCATCACCAGCTGCTCCAGTGGACGACTGTAAGGTACAGTAAGTACTCGAAACACAATGAGGCTGTGCATTTCTTTTTAAATGTCATTACAGCTGAAATGACTGGCTGCCACTGCCAAACCCCTAGTGGTATAGTTAGTATTTATTTATGTCAAAAAACAGGAATACATTTCCCAAAAACCCTTTTGCTTTCTGAAACAATTCAAGACCACACGTTAAGACTGAATGTCACAGTTTGGGCGGACACAAACTACACTGCCAACCGTAATATATAGTAAAGTTACTAATTTATCTGAACTGACTTTTTAAAGCTTGATAACTTTGTTCTGAGTAAAGACAGTTGTCTTTCTTTTTCTATACTTCACTTTCCTGTCTATCAGGAAATAAAATCTGGTACCTGGAAACTGTCTCATCCAGTGATGACAGCTGAAGAAGACTAAACCAGGAAGGGAGAAGGGCTCTGTCTTCTGTTTTAGCCGCTCTGACCACATTGGTTATATGAAGCTATGATCCATGTCTAGACCAAAAAAATCCAAGAGTGATGAACAGTAAAAGATTTGGGGCTTTGCTGAAAACACTGACCTGAGCTCGGAAATCCTGGCAGTACCTATGATGGCATCATTTAAGTCAAAATCGAGCAGAATTTAAATATATTTTGTTTCCTGATGTGATGTATTACAGAAAAAAACAAACTATTGTTTAATGGTGGACCTAAATGGAGCTGCGAAGTGGGAGGAGTTATTGCAGGAGAACCGGCAGTCCCGTTTATTTTCATGATACGTGACAGTTGGAGCTCTACGGTCTGAATCAACACAAAACTTTCTTGGTTAAATCGTTATCAGTCCAAATGATTAACAACAGTGTACCTGGTTCTTTGATGAAGTCATGAAGGTACAAGCTTGTGTACACAAAAAAAAAACATCTGGGGAGAAGTTAATCATGATTCCCAAACATTGCATTACATTTTGGGGAAAAAAAACATCAAACCACTGAGAATAAAATTTTGTCACATGAGCCACTAAGTCAGGAGGGGGCTAAAGATTATGCTGTGGAAAAATTCAGTAATTCAGCAGCTATGGTGCTCATTTGGTTTGTTCTCGGCTGCAAAAACAAAGCATTTTTAAATCCCAACCTGTCTGGTTCTCACCCCTGACCAGCAGAGTTAGAACCTACGGCCCCGACCATGACTCTGACATAGCAGCAGCCTTACTGTGCTGTGTATTGATAAATCCACAGCGCTGTCTGTGGTGCTGAAGCAGCAGACTGATTTGTAATTAAGACTTATGATCTGAGTCCCATCCTTGTCAACTTTGTCTTGGAGGGTTGGTACATTAACAAGTTCTGTTTCTGTTTCAGTAACATTAAGGATATCTCTTAAAGAATATTCAATTAGGAATACAGTATGACTTTGAGAATATGAGCAGCTGTCTACAACTGACAGTACTCGCTTTGTTTGCTGTAAAGGTGAACTTGTAAAGGTGAAGCTTTTAACCAGTTCAGCGTCAAACTAACCTAACAACAAATCAGCCATTACAAATATCATGTTGTTGGAACTGATACAACCCTCGACCAATCTCAGGCCTGTTATTTTATAAACAGTAAAATGTCACTTGTCTCATTAAATATGTGTGATAGTGGGTGACATTATTGATGACCTGACAAAAAGGAAAACACTGCTGATTGGATGTTCGCCTTGTTTCTGTCTGATTATTCTGTAATGTTTCACCTTTCTGGATGAGCCCCAGGTGTTTATGCTTCTCCCCGCCACCTAATTGGTCAATTATCATTATTGTGCGGTAGGTTGCAGACACACTCACACACGTACACACACACAAATACAAACCTCTCCATTATTCATTCTGCTGTGGAGGCAGACAGTGCACTTTTCTCACCACAGTCCACCTAAGGGAGTTATTAGAGGTTTGGGAAATGACTAAATCCCTTCCTGGTCTGTGTTTTCCCCCAGCCTCCATGTCTCTCACACACCCATGTACAATGTACTGACATCCATCAGCAATATAAACAAGAGGAGACACAAGAGCAAACACGGAAACTAATTTTTGTGCATTGTGTGTTTTAATACTGTAGCCTACTTCATGTAATCATCAAAATAAGGTCAAATTATCAATCAGCCAACCTAAGTCACAAACACACACATTCTCTACATAGAAGAAATTTCCTGAATATATTCCGATGAATAACTGTGCTTCATTTATCATTTGTTTATGAATGTCGTGAAGATATTCTGCCAGACGAGGGTCATCATTCTTCTAAATGAGGCCAAGACTGAGACGAACCTCAACGCTGTTTCTGGTGTTTACTGAAGAAGATAAGTTGCTATCTAACAGTAAGGACAGACCACAAGATATTCCTTCATCCTTGGAGATTTACTGAGTAAATATTTTTGGTGATACTCCAAGTCCTCACTGAATGGAATTTCAAATACATACAACTTTTTTTTTGCATTCTTTAGTCTTCTAAAAAAAACAACAACAGAGGCTGATTCCTCAACCACACAGTGAAAATCACCTCTTTGTCAGTATTGGCTGTACCCAGGTTATCATTTTTTATTAAGTAAAATGAACCCCAGGTCATCATCACGGAATTAATATAAATTAATTAGTAGGGGTGTAACAATACATGTATTTGTATTGAACCGTTTCGGTACGCGACGTTCGGTTCGGTACAGGGCTGTGCACGGGTGAGTTCACGGGCCGGATTTTTTTTTTTTTTTTTGGCTCATGGGCCAGAAGTTGCGTGTGTTTACGTTCTGCCGCTAACATGTGCAGCTACACGTGCAGCTACACCTGCAGCCCGTGCGCATGATGGCTACTGCTAGCAGTAAACCGGAGCTTGAAGACCCTCCCCTGTCGCTAAAGTCTCCTGCTTGGGAACACTTCGGCTTCCTGGTTAAATATTGCAACGGAGAAAGACAGGTGGATAAAACGAGGGCGGTGTGCCGACACTGATCAGCTGAGATCAGGTATGTCTCCGGCAACACGACAAACATGCTAACTCACCTAAAACGGCACCACCCGAGTGTAAATATCACCGCTACAAGAAGAAAAACCAACATAGTGCAAACGCAGCTGACCTCAGCATTCAAGCAGCCTCTCCCTGGCAATTCAGATCGGGCCAAAGCTATAACAAGAGCCATTGGAGTTTTTATAGCAGCGGATCTAAGACCATATTCAGTTGTTGAAAATCCTGGTTTTAAACACATGCTCAAGGTGATTGAGCCCCGGTATGAAGTACACCCAAATGAACAACAAGAAAATTTAGGTTTTGCTTTTTGTTCCCATACTGTATCGAAAATGAACCGAACCGTGACCTCAAAACCGAGGTACGTATCGAACCGAGATTTTTGTGTATCGTTACACCCCTATTAATTAGTAATTAGTAACAAAGATGTACATAATGCACAAAGAAAATGAGAAACTGTGACTCAACAGGAGCACAGAGCTCATTAGAGCCTTTATAGTGAGCATTAACATCCATAAATAACCTTAAAAAGACCAAATATCTTTTCTATACATTTTCACATACAGCATACATAACATCACCAGCCTGACTTCACTTTCACTGATGGCATGTGAGGGCAGAGAAGGTACGTTGCATAAAGGATGCTCATGTAATCCTGAGGCCAAAGTACAACTATCAGTGGTATGTGAGCATCCACTGGCATGTAAGCTTCAGCTGCTGCCAAATGCTCTGCATGGTGAGATAAGAGGAGGATTTTGTAACACCCTGTCTGTCTGAAATAGTGATGGTGATGATGTCTTTCTCTTCCAATACCAATAGACCTCTGAGCAGAACGTCAAACAAACTCATTTCCATGTTTGTATTTGTATACTATGGAGCCCCGAAAAGCATATGCAAAAATGTGTTTTATTTTATACAATATACTGATACAGACACAATGAAAAAATACCATCTGTGCACCAGAAATGGTCTGTGTAAACTTGTGGGAAATTGTTTTGTTATGCTGACTGTTAAAATGTACAGTAAAAATGTCACGCTCCAGAAAAGCTCACGTTTTCACCGCATATGTGACAAAGGCACAGAAAATATGTTAGTAAAACAAAGTTAAAAAAAATCAACATTCAGAAATATTGTGTTTTCCTGCAGCTCTTGAATGTTGAAGTGTTGCCCCTATGAGATGACATAACCAGCAGTGGCCCCGAGCCAATTTGAGTTTGAGGCTCCTGCACTAGACAGTACTCACAAAAATTCACACCATGGAGAGAAAACAGTCCAAAAACACTCAATGGCATGTCCACTACCTACTCCCACTAACAATCCCATAATGCAATGCATTGCATTTTATAGCAGTGAAGATGACAGTCATGAAACACTACAGTTGTCAGTGTTTATGAGTAAATGACAGTAACTGACTGGGATCAAAAACACGGCACCAGCATTTACAAGATCGGCCCCGTTTTCAAACCCAAAACCAATGCCACCCAAATGTCAACACATAAAGCTTCAGATAAAACTATACAGAGATTCTCAAAACATAACACACGCTCAAATGACACGCACTATATTTGCTATCGTCGCTGACATATGCCGACACCTATTTAACACAATCTGAGAGCAGCAGAGCGGTAGGCGGTACAACAGGATACACACAACAGCACATTCAGCACAAATACAGGAGCATTATGGCACAGAACATAATAACAGAGCAGCTCCGCCAAACATGAAAAGAGCAATGCACAGACAGTAGCTTCAATCTGTTGGTCGTTTGGTGCATCCATTCATTTTCTTCTAGCCTGAAGACGCTCATGTAACATTACATTTCATACCTGCTCAAGTTTAAGTTTCCAAACTCACGCGACCTCTCCACTCGCTAGATTGTGGGGCTCATGGGAGAATATGTTTGTTAAAACTGGGCAGATCTCAAATGTTTTGGACAGCATAAAAAAGAAAAAAACTTTTTGAATCAAAATACTCAAAAGACAAAATTATTATTATAGTTTTTATAATTATTTTTATCAATGCAATGATGAGCATCATTCTGAGCAACCCGAGTGGCCCAAAGTCTATATGACAATGTTACTTTTTTTTCATTTACTAATCACACACTGTACATGGTATAAAAACAGTCATAAAGTACACTGTAAAAGGAAAACATTGAGAAAACTCAAAACTTCAAGGCAACATAGTGCAACAGATTTTTTGAGTTTGAAGTTCTACGAATCATTAATGTTTTACTTAAATAATTAACTTTTCTTCTCTAGATAAACTTGAATCTTCGAGTTTTAGAAACAAACAAAAAAATAGATTTTAAAAATCATTGAGTAAAGTGATTGAAGTGACAGCGAATAATGGTTAATATTTTAAGATTTTGTATTAAAACCATTATTTTTCAGGCACCCAAAATGATTACAAAGATTCAAGTTTATCTTAAGAAGGAGATAGAAGAAGAGGATAGGTCAGCAGAACATTTATTTCAAAACTTAAGCGTTTGAGTTTAAAACTCAAAAAATCTATTGCAGTAAGTTGCCTTGAAATTTTGAGTAGTTTTTTTTTTTTAACAGTGCAGTTAAGAACTCTGAGCTTCTGAAATTTGATCAAAAGAAAAACTTGTTAATTGTGGTAAAAACTGCGTTCCAACCTTCCTCTGGAGATTCCACTACTGCATCACTTTTTCATGAGATAAGAATAAATTGTACGTCTACAAGATGAAGAAGAAATTAACTGCCAGTAAAACAAATCACCAGTGGACCTCTTTCCACCCAAAATAAGACCCACTATTCCAGACAACTGCATATATACCCAAGTGATACAAATCCTGTGTGGATGTGGCTATAAACACATTTCATCTGATAATATTCTCTGAACTCGAGTGCCAAATTATTATGACAACTAGGGAGCTTGTTAGTGATTATTATTCAACTTGAGTTAACATCTTAACAGCAGCTGCTGTTCATGTGTGTGTGTTTTTTAAATGTCTTTGATGAATCGTTTGCTTGATCAACTGTGTTAGATCATAAAACTCACATGGGATTCATGTAAAAGTTCAGAAGTTCATCTTTAATGTGTTTTCACAGGTTTGCCTTTGCTTCATCTCTGTGGCTGCCGCTCTTTTAACTCTCAGCCAAAAATTAAGCTTCTTTCAGTAACAGCAGTGAGAAGATATATGTCTTTTCCTTCCTGGTGTCGAACCACACGACTGTTGGACAGAGAGCTGTCTTTAATGTCACTGAAGATGTGCGCTTTCCCTCCAAAGCCACGAATAAATAACTTTCTCTTGCTCTGAAATATTTAAACAAATAGCAGAGTTCAGCTGGAGGTCATATGAATATTGATGAGTCGGATGCCAAAAACATCTGGATCACCATGAAGAGGTTTCACTGACTACAAGTAAATAAGTGCAGCAGAGTTTGTGCACTAAGAGAGAACGTACAGACGAAAACAACCCCCATACAACTGTCTAAATAAATCACATGGACCATTATAAATAAATAAAATGAACACAATTCTGGAGGAAACACTAAACTGCCTCTTTTTTTTGGTATTTTCTTCCCATGAAAATAGTCACATTTAAAAACATGACACAAAATATTTGTTATCAACCAACAAGTTCCTCTGCCATTAAAGCAACAATATGTAACATTTTGAGATTGAAATATTTTTAAAAAAAGCTAGAAATATGTATGTAGCATATTTTGTTTGGTCCTGTAATTATATTATTTCAAATGTCTCCAACAACGTTCAAGCAGAGAAATCCATAATTTATTTAAGGTAACTGTACATTTCTTGCTAGCTGTTGCTAGCTATAAATTCCGAGAAAACACTGGATATGTCAGAGTGAGGAGGGAAGTTGACAAAGGTGACGTGAAATGCAACGTGTATAAAACTTTAACATTAACTCATCCGTGAAATGAGTCATGTCCAGTTTTTCATCAGCAATTGTAGTTGCTTGAACTTGTATATTGTATGCTTAAATAGCAAAAGGTTGTCAGTGGCTCTTAAATGACCCAAGAATGACTCAAATATGATGTGCCAGCTCTTTGGTTAACGTTTGGTTCAGTTTAGCGACTAACCATGACCAATATCTTTCCATCAACCCTAGCAAAAAGTAATTTTAAAGAATAAAAGGCAGTGCATCACATGGCTTTGCACTATGGAGCTAGAACCAGCAGGCAATTAGCTTAGTTTAGGATGAAAATTGGAAAATACGCCTACCAGCATACTGAAACTTTATATATAATTGACAAGTTGTTGATTTATGTTGAATATAGCTGCAACCAGTGTTAATTTTGTTGAATAGTTTTCTTTATAGTTTTGGTCAACACTATTGCTTTACTGATGAAAATGAGACACTAACAAAAAGTAAGTCATGAAGACAAAAACTATGATGGAATCTACTGACATTTTTGTCAACAGACAAAAATGAGACAAACGTGTTGGATCTGTCTCTTATACACATCTAATGTGTTTTCACAGGTTTGCCTTTGCTTCATCTCTGTGGCTGCCGCTCTTTTAACTCTCAGCCAAAAATTAAGCTTCTTTCAGTAACAGCAGTGAGAAGATATATGTCTTTTCCTTCCTGGTGTCGAACCACACGACTGTTGGACAGAGAGCTGTCTTTAATGTCACTGAAGATGTGCGCTTTCCCTCCAAAGCCACGAATAAATAACTTTCTCTTGCTCTGAAATATTTAAACAAATAGCAGAGTTCAGCTGGAGGTCATATGAATATTGATGAGTCGGATGCCAAAAACATCTGGATCACCATGAAGAGGTTTCACTGACTACAAGTAAATAAGTGCAGCAGAGTTTGTGCACTAAGAGAGAACGTACAGACGAAAACAACCCCCATACAACTGTCTAAATAAATCACATGGACCATTATAAATAAATAAAATGAACACAATTCTGGAGGAAACACTAAACTGCCTCTTTTTTTTGGTATTTTCTTCCCATGAAAATAGTCACATTTAAAAACATGACACAAAATATTTATCAACCAACAAGTTCCTCTGCCATTAAAGCAACAATATGTAACATTTTGAGATTGAAATATTTTTTTAAAAAAGCTAGAAATATGTATGTAGCATATTTTGTTTGGTCCTGTAATTATATTATTTCAAATGTCTCCAACAACGTTCAAGCAGAGAAATCCATAATTTATTTAAGGTAACTGTACATTTCTTGCTAGCTGTTGCTAGCTATAAATTCCGAGAAAACACTGGATATGTCAGAGTGAGGAGGGAAGTTGACAAAGGTGACGTGAAATGCAACGTGTATAAAACTTTAACATTAACTCATCCGTGAAATGAGTCATGTCCAGTTTTTCATCAGCAATTGTAGTTGCTTGAACTTGTATATTGTATGCTTAAATAGCAAAAGGTTGTCAGTGGCTCTTAAATGACCCAAGAATGACTCAAATATGATGTGCCAGGCAATTAGCTTAGCGTAGGATGAAAACTGGAAAATACGCCTACCAGCATACTGAAACTTTATACATAATTGACATGTTGATTTATGTTGAATATAGCTGCAACCAGTGTTAATTTTGTTGAGTAGTTTTCTTTATAGTTTTGGTCGACACTATTGTTTTACTGATGAAAATGAGACACTAACAAAAAGTAAGTCATGAAGACAAAAACTATGATGGAATCTACTGACATTTTTGTCAACAGACAAAAATGAGACAAACGTGTTGGATAGGGACGAGTTGGAAAAAGATCTGCGGATTTGGCAACATATTTTTGTTCATGCCATGTTTACAGTAGCAATCAGCTATTCAGTAATAACAGGCCCCAGAATGCTGTAATTGACCAATCATGTCAGCTATTCAGCAAAGCTGGGTGATAATATTCAGTAATCACCTCTCTGATCAGACGGACCACTTTGCCAGTTGCAAAACTTACATTTTAAAAAAAAAAAAAAACGGCACCAAATCATCTGGTCTTAGGCTTAGTGATTTTGTGAAGTAAACTCACAAAAGGCGTTCAGAGTGCTCCAGCTTGAGAAGTCTAGAGCACATGACCAGTCCCCAAAACATTTACCGCTTGGAGAAAAAAAACTAAACTGACCGCCTTCTATCAAGGTAAACTCCTTCTCCTTGTAATTTGTTCCACAAGCTCTAAAGGCCCCTTTTCTTTATACTTAAATTACAGGTTGTGTCTTGTACCATCACAAATGTCGAAGTAACTGTGCAGCACCTCCTTCTCATTAACACTCACAGGTTTGCAGATTTGGTTTGCAAATTATGCTGCACCCACCCCCAGTTAAACTCCCTGTCAATCAAAGCGCATTGAAGAGGGAACAGTCAACCTGCAGTGACATAATGGATGAACACAAACAATAAACCTGCTAATTACTAAGTCATTAATTATCTGGCAGCTTCACAAGGCAGCCCTTTGGATCAGAGAACTGAAAAAAGTCACTCTTATTACGCCTCTGCAAACAACTGCGTACTTGACCTTTCGAAATCAATGAAAGTAGCCCGCTTGGCATTTTGCGGAGGTGCCAAAAAATAAATAAATAAATAAAAAAAAACAAGGGAAAAAACTGTTCACACCTCTGGGAGCTGTGAGAAAAACAATTTGGCAGCTGTGAGATCATTAAGGCCTGTTAATAAACCAAAGAGGATAAAAGTTTCAGATAATATATGCACATACAGTAGATCCAGTGGAGAAGATCCACTTTTTATAGTAAATCAACTAAGTGACACTCCTGTTAAGCATCAAAATAAAATGGCTCAGTGACATAAAAATATAATGAATGCATTATCATTTCAGCCTAAACACAAAAACAATGACATGTAACCTTTGAAAAGGAACATCATATTTGTTTTGCATATTTGTTCAATTGTGGCGTAGCTCAGGTTCTTCTTTAAAACACATTAACATTTTATTTTAACAGCCACGCCAGTCGTGCTAAACCGTGCATACATATTTACACAGCCTCATTGTGTTGTACAATTTAACAAATGACTTAACAAATGTAATCTCGCTTAACTACATAAAAAGCCTTTGCTTTGCCAAAGGCCAGGATTTATCATGAATAAAACATGAACCAACCCCTCCGCCCCCTTAATATTAAGAGAGAAAATACCCTCTTTTAAGGCCAGCATTGTGATTTGTGCTTCCTTACAGTACAACGGCAAACACAAGACAAACTGCTTATTATTTGATCTGAAATCCCATTTGTTTAATAGCCGATGTATGCAGAGTGCGGCCTAGAGCGTCTTTAATGCATAAATTTAAAACACAGAAATGTTTTCTGAGGCTTTGTGTTCGGACATGATAAGAGGAGCCGTTTTCTCTTCTTCACTCCAGGCTTCAGCAGGATTTTTACTGCTTTTGATGCTAAAGGACAATTTGGACAGAGAGACACAGAGATATTCTGATTGCAAACCAGCAGAAACTACATGAAAATGCTTTTTATCCACATATACATATGAATTGATGTCCATCCTTTAATATTTTTAATAGTATTTGCCAGCAGTATTAACAGTACTCAAAACATTCAAAAGGTCTTATGGCTAAAAACATTTTATATTTTGTCTCATGAATTCGAGGCACCATTTGAAAGAATCTGACAGCTCAAATCAAGTCATGACCACAGACCTACAGCTCGTCTGCAGCAAATATCACACACTACTGAATCCATCAGTCCAGTGTGCATATTCATAACTGTATGCTGAAGGACTGCTGTGATCCAGAATTTTTTTTTGAGGGGATTTCTTAAATCTTGACACAAATGTCCACTTGGACACTTGATTTGATTTTTCTGGTCAAAGGTCACTGTAACCTCATGTCCGTCCCGCTCTTTCTCAGGAAAGCTTGGAGGGAATTTCTTCACATTTAGTCAAATATCCATTTGAGCTGATTAGACTTTGGCAGTCAAAGGTCACTGCAAGCTCACAAAGCATGTTTCTGGCCATAACTTGAGAATTCATAGGTTAGATATGACAAAATGTCACTAGTGCGGAAGAGTAACCAATTACATGCCATAAATTACAAAATAAATAGAATTGTAACCCACAGTTAGTAAGACAATTAAATTACAGTTACAGATGAAAATTGGTTACATCAAATTATTCTTTTTTGGTACATTTGTGTCTTTCTAGTCTTAGTGAATATATAAATACAAAATAATATAAACACAAAAAGCAAGAACAAGAAACTGAACATATTTTTGTCTTCGCTGCAGCAGCAGCAACACTCTGCAGAAAGCACAAACATTTCTTGAGGCTCTTTCTTTCTTTGTATACTTCTTTTTGTCACACATTTTTCCTGTGGTATTATCACCTGTGCCAGGTCTTTCTTATTCTTATAGAACGCTGCAAGAAACACATTAAACAAACAGGCAGAAAAAAAAGTTTACTGCTTTTTTCTTCTTTTGCATCACAGTAATATCACATAGAACCAGGATTGAGATAAAACAAACATATTTTATAGGGCTGTCTGAGTGTTTCTCAATTCAAGTGAAAGAACCAGGAGGTAAGGTTTGGCATTTCTTCCTGTAAAGGCAATTGACTAATATGAGAGCTTACGGATCACTGCCTAAACTCATTACCCTCACTGTTTCAACAAGACTACTGTGACTGCTCATAATTAGTGTCTGAGGCTGGCGTCAATTTCAACGATTACCGTAGAACACAAGTCTGCTATTGCAGCAAATGTACTGGCTGCACAGTGGACATTTTGAGTTGTCAGAGCAGGAAGAACACAGGTGGAATAAAGTGACCCAGTAACAGTGACAATGAACCAGCATTCACAATAGAAGGACATCCCTAACAAACATTAATACACCTGTGAGTTTTCTGGTATGACGTCAAAATGTCTGCTGTGCAGGTAGTCCATGGTGTATGTTCATGGTACAAACCTAAAGAAGACCTTCAGCACAAATATCTGCTTGTTTTAGTTAAGTTAGTAGTAGTGGAAGTTGATCAGTGGGTCACAGCAAACATATGGACCACCCCTGTTTCCTAGAAATTACATTAATGTACAACTCATTTGCAACAGATGTCACAGCTCTGGGAGGAAGAAAGACTCCGGTGCAGAGATATTCACAGAATGCAAGGTAGAGTTCAAACACCAAGTCTTTACTGAAGGGCCAAAGGTCATACATGTGTAGGCAGTCCAAAACAAGCCAAACAAAGCAGGCTGGGAAA